>CAUYQV010065111.1:0-59734 GCA_963574575.1 Galagoides demidoff | reverse complement strand
AATTGAGTTTCTTCCTTCACTCACGTGTCTGTGCCTTCTCTCTAAATTGGCTCCAGGTTTGTGGCATTGAGTTTCTTCCTTCATTCACCTGTCTGTGCCTTCTGTCTAAATAGGCTCAAGGTGTGTGGAATTGAGTTTCTTTCACTCAAATTTGAGTGGCTTCTCCTTAATAGGCTCCAGGTGTGTGGAACTGAGTTTCTTCCTTCACTCATGTGTCTTTGCCTTCTCTCTAAATGGCCTCCAGATGTGTGGAATTGAGTTTCTTCCTTCACTCACGTGTCTGTGCTTTCTCGTTAAATAGGCTCCGGTGTGTGGAATTGAGTTTCTTTCACTCAAATTTTAGTGGCTTCTCTCTAAATAGGTTACAGGTGTGTGCAATTGAGTTTCTTCCTTCACTCACGTGTCTGTGCCTTCTCTCTAATAAGGCTCCAGGTGTGTGAAGTTGAGTTTCTTCCTTCACTCACGTCTCTGTGCCTTCTCTCTAAATAGGCTCCAGATGTGTGGAATTGAGTTTCTTCCTTCACTCATGTGTCTGTGCCTTCTCTCTCAATAGGCTCCAGGTGTGTGGAATTGAGTTTCTTCCTTCACTCATGTGACTGTGACTTCTCTCTAAATAGGCTCCAAGTTTGTCGAATTGAGTTTCTTCCTTCACTCACATGTCTCTGCCTTCTCTCTAATTAGGCTCCAGGTATGTGGAATTGAGTTTCTTCCTTCACACGTGACTGTGCCTTCTCTTTAAATAGGCTCCAGCTGTGTGGAATTGAGTTTCTTCCTTCACTCACGTGTCTCTGCCTTCTTACTATATAGACTCCAGGAGTGTGTAATTGAGTTTCTTTCACTCAAATTTGAGTGGCTTCTCTATAAATCGGTTTCAGGTGTGTGGAATTGTGTTTCTTCCTTCACTCTCGTGTCTGTGCCTTCTCGGTAAATTTGCTCCGGCTTGTGGAATTGAGTTTCTTTCACTCAAATTTTAGTGGCTTCTCTCTAAATCGGCTCCAGCTGTGTGGAATTCAGTTTATTTCACTCAAATTTGAGTGGCTTCTCTCTAAATAGGTTCCAGGTGTGTGGAATTGTGTTTCTTCCTTCACTCATGTGCCTGTGCCTTCTCGTTAAATAGGCTCTGGTTTGTGGAATTGAGTTTCTTTCCCTCAAATTTGAGTGGCTTCTCTCTAAATCGGTTTCAGGTGCCTGGAATTGTGTTTCTTCCTTCAGTCAGGTGTCTGTGCCTTCTCGTTAAATAGGCTCCGGTGTGTGGAATTGAGTTTCATTCACTCAAATTTTAGTGGCTTCTCTCTTAATAGGCTCCAGGTTTGTGGAATTGAGTTTCTTCCTTCAGTCAGGTGTCTGTGCCTTCTCGTTAAATAGGCTCCGGTGTGTGGAATTGAGTTTCATTCAAATTTTAGTGGCTTCTCTCTTAATAGGCTCCAGGTTTGTGGAATTGAGTTTCTTCCTTCACTCACGTGTCTGTGCCTTCTCTCTAAATAGGCTCCAGGTGTGTGGAATTGAGTTTTCTTCCTTCACTCACGTGTCTGTGCCTCCTCTCTAAATAGGCTCCAGGTCTGTGGAATTGAGTTTATTTCACTCAAATTTGAATGGCTTTTCTCTAAAAAGGCTCCAAGTGTGTGGAATTGAGTTTATTTCACTCAAATTTGAGTGGCTTCGCTCTAAATAGGCACCAGGTGTGTGGAATTGAGTTTATTGCAATCAAATTTGAGTGGCTTTTCTCTAAATAGGCTCCAGGTGCGTGGAATTGAGTTTATTTCACTCAAAGTTGAGTGGCTTCTCTCTAAATAGGCTCCAGGTGTGTGGAATTGAGTTTCTTCCTTCACTCACGTGTCTTTGCCTTCTCTCTAAATAACCACAGGTGTGTGGAATTGAGTTTCTTCCTTCACTCACGTGTCTGTGCCTTCTCTCTAAATAAGCTCCAGGTGTGTGGAAATTAGTTTCTTCCTTCACTCATGTGTCTGTGCCTTCTCTCTAAATAGGCTCGAGGTGTGTGGAATTGAATTTCTTCCTTCACTGCCATGTATGTGCCTTGTCATTAAATATGCTCTGGTGTGTGGAATTGAGTTTCTTTCACTCAAATTTGAGTGGCTTCTGTCTAAAAAGGCTCCAGGTGTGTGAAATTGAGTTTCGTCCTTCACTCATGTGTCGAGTAAACCCAACAGCTGTGTGCTCCTTCACAAACTATGTGCTCCCTTTAAGCTCCAGAAGCAGGTGGACAGACTTCTGTGGAAGGCAACTCTGTCGATGACCCGGTATCCCTGGTCCGCATGGAACAGGGCCTGGGGATTAGGGCATAAAAACCCATCTCCAGTGACTCTGGCCATGTGGCTGTTAAGCCTGCAAAGAAGGGGTTAAAAACCTTTCTTCAGAGACACAGCCTAGCGGTTGATAAGTAAACTCTTATCTGAAAACTACGAAGGCCTCCAGATTGCCAGAGACAGAAGCGATAAATCTGCTTTCTGTAATATAATTGGTGCACAGTGTAACTTCAAAGTTTTTACTCCCCTCTTGGTAGTCTCAAGTCTTTAAACAAACTCCCTTTTGCAGCTATCTCAAGGTTTCAAACTTTGTGTCTCTTTGAAGGTTGAACTAACTTTAGAAGATAGTATGAATGCTTTGCTTGTTAATTAATAATGTGTACATGACCAGCCAACTATAAAAGGTTGTCTTGAACAATAAAGCTTTGCTACTTTCCATCAGCGGGTAGTCTCTCTCTTTCACTATAATAATTCCAGATGCGAGACTGCACCTGTGGTGACGCTGTCTGTCTCTCGTGAAACCCCAACGCAACAATGTTTGAATCACAGCTGTTTATACAACTTTCAAGCTACTTTTCTGTTCTGGGTCTCCTACTTTACACCACACTGCGTGTTACTGCTCATGTTTCTTTTAATAAATGTATGTCAGTGTAAAGCCACCCAGTCAGCCATATGGAGCTCACTAATCACGACACAAGTCGTAAGAGGACAAGGGAAACTTTAAAGAAGCTCAAGGTAGACACTTGCTTGTGTTTCCCAAATTAAGGTTGATGAACAAGCCCTGGGGCCAGAAATAGGGACAAGAGATGGCATCATCGACCTTGCAATCATTGGGCTAATTTTGATACCATCCTTTTCATTGAAATCAGCTCCCATAAAGAAATGCCCTGTTCTGTGGGAGATTTGCAGCCTATCCCAGGTCTATCCGTCATGCAAAGATTTAACCTGCAGTTTTAGCAAAAATGGCGACATTTCTACTAGATGAGAATTTCGTAAGGAGTAACATTTAATAAAACATGAGAAACATGTTCTTTCCTTCCAAAAGAGACATTTTTCAAAAAGTTGAGTGTAATGGGAAAAAGAAGGTCACATTGAAGTCGGCTCCACAAAAATATTGGCTCACAAAAACTCCAGCAACAAATAAATAACATTTGGGAAATAATTGTCTTGCCCTGACTATATAAAAACTCTTCAAATGCTTCAATACCTTCATTTTGAAAAGACTGTCAACCTCAGAGGCTGTTTCTGATGATACATTACTGGCAACACTCGCACCTTGTGGTTTTCAGAGCTATTAACCAAATGTTAAATACTATGCAAGTGCCGTTGGAAAAAATGCGTGTCTGAGATGCATTTAGCTTGTAATTTATTATTTAATATTCTCACAAGTAACTAAGCGGGAAAGAATATTTGGAACAAGGGCCCTGTTTGGTCAAACTAGTAAAAGTTTCCAAAAAGTGAAATTATTAAAAAAAAAAAAATAAGTGATTTTTAAAAGTGATTTATTCTAGAGTAAAAACAATTAGAGCATGGCAGATAAGTAATACGAAGGAGGAACATAGCCTAAATTTGACAGTACATTATACAAGTAGCAGTGACCTGTTTTCTTGTTTGCTTTGTTATCATCATTAATAATTAAAGACAGTTAAGAATGGCTTTTCTGTATTTAAGATCAAGTTATCATCATAAAGATCACTTAGGGAGAGCAGTGTGTTCCAATTTTTGCCAATGCAAGCATAGGCAGTGTTTATACAAGTCACAAACTTTGTTCATCATTAACAAAATGCATTTAGACACATAGAAAATCAACCAGAGAAAGCATGCTCAGACCAGTCCTCCCATCTGGCCAATAATTAGAGGCATAGCACCAGGATCTAGTGACGGTCATCTAGGATCTCACTCAAGTTCAAGGTACTTGTGAGCCAGCCTCCATTCCTACCGGCCACAATGTTTAGTATCACCGTCCCAAAATCCCCAAAGTTGCCACACTGTACATTTTCTTTTCTTTCTTTCTTTTCTTTTTTTTTTTTTTTTGAAACAGAGTCTCACTATGTTGCCCTCGGTAGAGTGCCATGGCGTCACAGCTTACAGCAACCTCAAACTCTTGGGTTTAAGTGATTCTTTTGCCTCAGCCTCCCAAGTAGCTGGGACTACAGGTGCCCACCACAGTGCCTGTCTATTTTTTTGTTGCAGTTGTCATGGTCATTTAGCTGGCCCGGGTCGGGTATGAAGCCGCCACCCTCAGTTCGTGTGGCCAGCACCATAACCTCTGTGCTACGGGCTCCAAGCCCACACTGTACATGTTCATATAGGGAGAATATTTTCCTTAGATACAACTTTAAAACAGCACTGCCGGCTTCAGTGTTAAAGGGCAGAGAAGTATGAAGAAAAAGGGAAGAAATGTAAAAGGAAAGCAATTTTTCCAAAACCCCCACCTAATAAATAACCCGTCACCATAGTGCATAGTGTTTCATTATACATCAATAATTCACTCACCGAATTAATAGGTTGTTTAGTGCTGTATTTGCCATACCCCCTTAGAAAAATTAAAAGGCAAACAAACCAGATTACCATTTGGCAAGGTGCCTACTGAATACCTTTGCAGTTACTGAATATTATTGAAAAACAGAGGACAATGACCATTCCTCAGAGGATCTGTTTTAGTCAGTGACTGTGACTGTTGCCCAGGAATTCTTTGTCTCCATTCTTTAGAATAGGGCAGATAGTAAATTAAACATTATTTGTCAAGATCAATTAGTCTGTTCTTTCCTCCATGCAGACAGGCCAGGTTTGAGACCCCCCATTACCTTATGTGGTATCTATAGAAAGAATTCTCCCTCTCCACGGCAGGGCACAGAGCCCATCCACAACGTATAATAATGTGCAGGAATGTACCGAGGGCTTCTGGAATAAAACTTCTTGAAACTGAATCCCTGTTCCTCCATTTATTAACCCTACAGCCTTAGACAAATTACTCGACCTCTTTGTGTCTCAGTGTCCTAATCTATAGTCCACGTAATCACAACCCACAGGAACTATATTAAAGGGCCACCACATTAGGAAGGTTGAGAACCACTGATGTAGATGTACTACTTCATGGAATTATTGTCAAAATTACATAAAATAATTCAAATACAAAACCAATACAATGACTGGCACATGATAAGAACTGAAGAAAAGTTAGCTATCATTGTCACTGTTATTCCTTGACCTAAATGCATATACCCAACATAATAAGGGGTCTAGATTAGAACCAAGGCTCACACATACCCAGTGCTGGGTGAGTTTCCTACGCTTCTGTGTGAATCTATGATTTTCCTGGAGACTGAGGAGTTTCAAGGACAAAAATTTAAACTGTAACCATAATGAGAGTTCATATCTATATAATTATGTGTGAAGGCCTGGGAAAGGGATTGAGGCAGTGGTGACAGGAGGAGGGTTCTGCAAAATTTTTGTAGGGGACAAAGAGCCCTAAGATGGAAATTACATGAAGAAAGAATGACCTGGACCAGTGGGCCAGGCATAGGGTTAGAGAGGAGCAGTAATTCTGCTTACACAGGGTGACTGTTATTTTGGGATACTCATAATCCAACTGTTTTAGTGGAGTAGAAAAGAAACAAAAAGCTACATAATCAACTTCTGCAGTAATTCAGAACACAAGCAACAATACTGGAGATGTGCCCTGCCCCCAACCTGAGCATGAGGCAGAGGGGGGCGGGCGAGCCTGTGAGATGGATCAGCAGAGCCCTGAGCCTCAGCAGGTCAAGGCAGCTGAGGTCAGAAGCAGGGCCGCTCAGCTGTCAGAGGCAGCAGCTGCAAAGTCCAGGACCAGCCAACAGTGAGGTCAGCAGTTCTTCAGGGTGACAAAGGTGGAGGTGGCGGAAGGACCCAGGACAGACCGTTCAATGTGGTGGCACAGCACAAAGCAGCAGAAATCTGCCCTGGGAAGCAGATTTGCAGCTGTGTGTAAAACACCTCCTGAGCCAGCCCCAAACCACAAAGGAGCATGTGCTATGCTGGGGGCCCCGTACTTTCAGCATGGATGCCGTGAGGCTCTCCCTCTGGCTCTTCTCTGGCTGTGCAGTCCTGAGACAGTGGCTTCCATGTACATCTTGTTTTCGCCTTGCTCAGGAAAGCCCGGGGTCATTTTTGCGGCAGCTGTTTAAATTCCAAGCAAAGATTCACTGTTGACAAGTTGGTTCAAAGATATTTCTGGTGATAACTGAGGCACAAGCTCAGACAGCAGAGAAGCTGCTCTTCTCTCCTCAAATCCCAGAAGGCAGGTCACAGTGGCATTACAGGTACAGATGTGACAGCCAAGCTGAAAACAAGGTCCTGTGCTCCCACTTAGAACAGGAGATCACTGAGCAGGGACAGGGGGAATACCCTCAGTAGGTTTCTTCTCCCGCTCCTAACATTTTTCCTCAAGTAAAATATAGTTAAAATGAGTAACAACTTATACAGCAGGTGAAGAGGAGCGGATAACAGAAAATTATGACTATATCACACATGCTTTTCAGTTTACTAACTTGGATGTCCCATGCTTTTAAATTTTAAAACTAAAATTTTAAAAAATGGTACTTAACTAACCAAAAAAGTCACATTCCGAGCCCCCATCCCACCAGGCTGTTCCCGAACCTATCTCCTCCCCTGGATTGAGCAAATGTTGAGCATCTTACAAAATACCAATGCATTTGGGAGGCCCTCCTGGCCAGGACTCATCAGTATTAGTCCCCACTGTCTATCTTGAGGACACATGTGGTCTTTTCAGATCCTGCAGCTTTGCTATTGCTATATCATTCTTGAGTCAGGAAATCTTTGAAGAGTGCTCGAGCCTCCAGATTGGGACCTGAGCTTCCCCAGGGGCCCCAGGTAGCCTTTACCTGAACAAATGACTCCTTCCCAGTGTGGAATTACAGAGCAGAACAAGGGTCTCTAGGATCAAAGCACACAAGCCCCTCTACTCTTCCTCATGGAAAGAATAGTTCTCTCTCCCATTACTGCCCCCAGAAGTTTTTAGAATAAGTGACTCTAAAAGTGAATTTTAAAGTAACATTTGCTTTCCACAAGGCCAAAATATCCAGAATCAAAAAATCCATGAGCTTGACTTTCTACTTGAATAAAGAAAGGGTGGGGTGGGAAAGTTCACAGAGAAAAGCAGGTTGGAGTGTTTCTGTCCCCTCCAAAGTAACTGTTGAAACTTTATTCCCAACACAACAGGGTCGGGAGGAGGGCCTTTTGGAGGTGTTTAGGTCATAGGGGCTTTGCCCTCATAAGTGAATTAAGTTACAATGAAAAGGGCCTGCAGGACTAGACTCTGCCATTGGCCTTGTGAAGACACAGGTTTATGCCCACTTGCCTTTCCACCTTCCACCATATGCAAATACAAGAAGACTCTGACTGGACGCTGGATGCTGGTGGCCTCATCTTAGACTTCCCAGACTCCAGAACTATAAGAAGTATATTTTTGTTCTCTAGACATTACCCAGTCTCAGATCTCCTGTTAGAGCAGCACATAAGTCAACCCGTCAAAAAATCATCTTGCTACAAGTGAAAAGCTATGGTGACAATTTAGTTATTTACTTGTCAAGCCCTGGCAAATGCTTACTTGAGCCAGCCACTGCTTTAAACACTTTTCAAATATTAACTTGATCCTCACAACAATTCTATATTATCCTCATTCTACACTGCAGAAACTAAGGCACGGAGATTAGTTAACTTGCTCCAGTTTACAGCCAGTGGGTACAGTGGTCTATATTCAAAGCCAGGCTATCAGGCTCCTCAGTCTCTGCTTTTGCCCACTGCTGTGTCCTTCTTCTGGAAGGATGAGCTGGGTCTGCTGAGTATTATGCTGTTCTGTTCCTTTGCGCTGTCTTCTCTTGCTGCCTTCCTACCCTGAGCCCCGGCAGCTCCCCCTTCGTGACCCACAATTCACTGGGCCCAAGTTTATATTCCAGAGTGTAAACCTCAGGTGAGGTCTGATCCTCTCACCTGTTCCAATCATTGCTCTTTGCTCCAGGCTATGTTCCTACATCTTCATTGTCCTCCCTGATGCTCTGACTTTAAGACAGATTTAGTTTTCTGGCTTCTGCCTTAAGAGCCCCTTGACTTTTCCCCTTTGGGCTTCTTTAAACCTCTTGACCAAGTTCTAACATCTGTGGTCTAACTTTAACGTGAGGTCGCCTCCCATGAGGGGGGAATTGGTGCCAGGTACAACTCTAAAAAAAGACAATATGTTCTGTATCCTTGAACTCAGGAATCTCAAAACCCTTTTACAAATAAGACATCATTTTTGCTTAATAAAATAAAGTTTGCATTTGTAATTTTTAGACAGTTGATATGTGAAAGTCTTCATTTTTTCAAACTGTTATTACAAAACAGTATGATGTTATTATAGCAAATTAGAAAGCAAAGCACTCAGTTTATTACAGAGTATGTTTTATATTAAGAGATTGTTTTCATATTGTGCACATTTTTGTAAGAGCCTTGTGACAACTTTTTAAGGTAAATTACCTAAGAGACTTTAACTGCTTCAAGCACCGGTTGTCAAAGATTTGTAACTGCGGTCTATAGTAAGAAAAACAAATAATGGTGCACACGTGCTCAAACGAACATTTCCTCTAATAATACTTGATTTTCCTTTGTGTAATAGACTCTGATTTTGTGTCTATTAAGCTATTTCCTTTCTTTCCAATAAATCCACCAGTAAGTTATGTTTCAGCTTGAAAACTAACCAACATGCTATTACTGGCTGATTCTTTTTTGATAAACCCATCTACTCTTTGCTCCTTACACATACACACACAGGCCCTGCACAGAGAATATAGATTCCAAAAGTGTACACTGGGAACAAAACATTGTCTCTCAAAACCTGGGCGTTTTCCTGAGCCTAACAACTATCAGGATAGTGTGTGAGCACATGGATTTCCTGTCCCTCTGGTCCACGGGATCAATTTATCAAACACCAGAGGCTTGGTGTAAGACTCTATCCTGCAGCAAATGACACTGGTCGTAGGTGTTTCCTCGGCCCAAATGAGACAGTATTGACTGGGGGACATACATTATTTGTCAAAGGCAGATTAAGTGATACCTGAGGTTTAGAAGGAGAGGTATTTAAATGCGGACAAAAAAATGATAGCTGTTCTCTGGAATGATGTTTTCTGAATTTAAAAACCATACTGGATTAAGAATATGGCATTTCTACTACTCATTCACTTGGCTTTGCAATCTTTTCTATATCTATGATATAAAAATAAATACGTTATTTCACAAATGTATCCTAAGGGAAGAGCCTAGGACAATATTAAGAAATTCCAGATAAGCGTCTGTGGTTGGAGTAGCTGCAGGCGAGCAGGGTGTGAGCTGCGAATGGCAGCAGTGGAAGTCATGGCAGACAAGCATTTAGAAAGTCTCTTCACAATTCGCCAGGCGTTGTGGCAGGCACCTGTAGTCCCAGCTACTCGGGAGGCTGAGGCAACAGGAGCTTTTGGACCTAAGAGTTTGAGGGTGCTTTGAGCTATGATGACACTGTGGCACTCTACTCAGGACAACAAAGTGAGATTCTATTTCAAAAAATAAAAAATAAGAAAAATAGAAAGTTTCTTCTGCTCTTTCACCGAGTAAGAGTTGAAAGGTATGCAGCCAAAACTGTAACCAAAGGAGAAATCTTGAAGAAAAGTATTGCAGTGGCAGCCATGGCTGTTGGATCTGACTCTAGGGGAAAAAGTGGAGAGCCTCCATCAACCGGTGTGAAGCTTGGAGATCAAGTTCTCCTCTTAGAATATGGAGGCACCAAAGTAGCTCTAGATGACAAGGATGATTTCACATATAGAGAAGGTGATATGCTTGGAAAGTATGGAGACTGACATAGGTCACTGTTGAAATCGTGTCAATGTGACACGGCTCATTCTCCTAAAGTTCTGAAACCTTCCATCATGCAAATAACATCCACGTCTCTCTTTTACGATGAACTAATGAGATCTAAAATGCTGATATCTATTGTCTAAAATTTAGTTTCCCTGGACTGATGAGACATCTCCAAATTAAAAAAAAATAATTCCAAATAATTTCCCTCACCAGGGTTCTTGAATCTTTACACATTTGACAGGATTAGTAACCAAGACCCTTTGAGACAACATCTTCAGCCTCCAGATTCAGCTCAGAGGATTATTCCACTGTGTAGAGGACATTTCAGCCAAGAGAAACTGAACTAGTAAATAGGACTAAAGAACCTAAGGAACACTTCATCACGGTTATGTCACTGCTTTCAGGGAACCATTAGGAGGGAAGAAAGCGCCTTATGGTTTCAAGGCCAGATGCTGTTGGAAAGTAGGAAGTTCAATGCAGCACGTTACTGTGGACTTGATCCTGTATCTTCTCAGCCCCGAGGGTATTAAATGGTAAGGGCAGGATAACAAGCCAAAAAACAAAAGTACATAAAAAGTAATGGTGAGGGCTCAGCGCCTGTGGCTCAAGTGGCTAAGGCGCCAGCCATGTACACCTAAGGTGGCGGGTTCGAATCCCCAGCCCAGACTCGCCAAACAACAATGATGGCTGCAACCAAGAAATGGCCGGGCGTTGTGGTGGGTGCCTGTGGTCCCAGCTACTTGGGAGGCAGAGGCAGGAGACTCTCTTGAGCCCAGGAGTTGGAGGTTGCTATGAGCTGTGATGCCATGACACTCTACCCAGGGGGATAGCTTGAGGCTCCGTCTCAAAAAAAAAAAAAAAGTAGTAGTGAGGAGGGCACTGACAGCACTGTTTTTGCTTCAGACAGGAGAGTTAACATGAAATTGAAATGAAAAAAGGAAGCAAAATACTCCCCAACAAGTAGGTAGCGAAAGACAGGTGCTCCAACTCTCTTGGGGGCAGACAATTTCAAATTGATAGCATTTATAAGTGTTTAGTCTCATTAAAACTCTAAGCCTGGCATTGCCTAGCAAATTGCTTAAATTATTTATTTAATTCATTTCAAAGATACAGTATCATCTCCCCTGGATTGAGTCACTCTTCTCTTTTAAAAATGTATTCAAAAATCACTGTCTTACTTTTGTCTTACATTTTGTGTAGCTATCACAGAATACCCAAGACTGGGCAATTTATAAGGAACAAAGGTTTATGTCTTATACTTCTGTAGATCAAGGTAAGCATTTAATGCTGTCCAGAATTCTTCCTAAATTTTTCTAGTCCATCTTCCTTTCCACTTTCTTAGATGATAGATAACCTACACCTATCTCCTCATACTTCAAACAACTTCTATTCTATCCTTACTCCCCCTTGGAAACTGACGACCCTACTTCCTCCACAGAGAGAAAATTAGAACCAGCAGGAGACAAATTCCATCGATGCCACCACCTACTAACACTTGCACTCACATACTTGCCCCTTTCTTCTGTTGGTATAGATAAATTGTTGATGCAAGTATACGAAGTCAAACCTCCCATTTTTGTGCTATATTCCTTTGCCTCTCTCCTACAACATCACAACTTCATCCTTTCCTGAATCATTGCTGTTTGTATTCAAAAAAAACTTCCCTTTGAGCCACTATTCATGCCACTTACATGTTTTTATCTTTGATCCCATTTGCAGAAAACCTTTTTGAGAGAGTTGTCTGTATATTTTCCCTACATATTCTCTGGCACTAATTCTCTTTTACACGCATCCCACCAGGCTTTCCAATTTCTTGGGGTAATGTCACAAAGGACCTCCATGTAGCTAAAACCAACTGTCCATTTTCAGTCTTCCTCTTATTTGCTAGAGTTGATCATTTTGTCCTCTTGATGCATTTTTTTTTTACAGTTTCCAAAAGTCTATGTGTCTCTCAAGTTTCTTGCCTCTGCACAAATCATGCCCATTCCTTCTCGATCCCCTTTGTGGCCCAAAGTCTTCGCACTGAAGTGCTTCAGGACTTCTTCCTTAATTGCTTCCCGGAGGAGGATTTACTGTGAAGATAATGAAGTTTGATCCCAGCTTCGGCAGCCCTTCCTTACATGAGCCCATTTCAAGGGGTCTAGGAGGGCCCTAGAAACCTGTCCAGAGTTTTCCATTGTAACTGGCTGAGACTGCCTGTCCCCTCACAGCCACTTCTTTCTATCACATTATCTGGCATCCAGGTGTTACTGGAGTGGCAGCAGCCATTTCAGAGATGTAATAGGATATTTCTCATGTAGTTTTGTCATTTCACTTGTTAAGTTAATGCTGGCTACCTCAAAAGGGAGCGGGCTTCAAAGAATACTCCAACCACAGATGTGCCAGAGGTCATGTTGTGATATGCACGTGTTCTGAGTCACCTGAGATGATGCAAGAAGTGGAAGGAAAAGCGGGGGTTGAAATATGTGGATCCATAAGCTGGTCTACGGGAAAGTCTTCCAATCTTTGGACATGTATAATTAACACCCAACCACAATGGAAGTATTTTTCTGTCAGGAACACTGTAACAGAGCATGCCGATTATAAATGTATAACTTCCCCCTTTTTTGACAAGAATAATGGGCAAACAAATTTATGAGAATTCCTATGTTTATAGAGTCTAGACCTGCATCAGCATTACACCGAGTGTGTCTGTGAATAAAGTCGTGTAGCTTATCCATCCCAGGAACCAATGACAAAAATGCAAATTCAGACAAATTATCTCTATTTACTATGAAAATATTTCTAAATTATTGTCATAGGGAATGATATTAGTAGGTAGCCAAAAACATTAAGGAAAAAGGTTTAAGTGGTTTGTCAGTAAATGCATAAAAAATACTGTTATTTTTCTGGATTTTGTATTCTTTTTAGATTATTCAATGCTTTAACATGTATATAACCCATTATTTTCCCTTTCTATGCTAAGTGTCTGTTTCGTATTGTCCTGCCTTTGTGTTCATAATTCTGGGTTCTGTTTCTTTAAGTGGGTCCTTCACTGTACTGAAGCTGGATCTGTGCTGCTGCTTCTTCTCCACCCCTACACGCATTCTGTTGGGGATCCAGCCAGTCATGGATTTGGATCAACACTGAAGACCCACAGACTCCCATCTCAAGACCAGACACGTCACTGGGGTCTCCAGATTTTAATGAATGTCTAATACATGTTTTATACTCAATGTGCCTCCTTCATAAAAAGAAAACTGCTCCTTCTGCGGGTCTTTCCAATGGCAGATATTGGTGACTCCATATTTCCTGTTGCTTAGACCAAAACTCTGAAGTGACTCTTTTTTCGGAGCCTTTGAAGCTAATCATGTTAGTTCTCCAGACTATATCCAGACTGCCTCTCATCACCATCCCTGCTACCTCCCTGGTCCAAGCCCCCACCACTTCATGTCTGGATGACAAACAAACAGATACAAGACCTTGCTTCTACTTTTGCCCACCCTACTCCCGAAACCCTCTCACATAAATACCATAAGTCAGTTCATGTTTCTCCTAGGCTCAAACCCTGCCCTTTCATCCTATTTCAATCAGGAAGAAAGGAAAAGTCCCAACAATGACCACTAGGTGCTACTCATTTGTCCCCTTCTCGTTCTTCTCTATGACATTGTCTCTCACCACACTCGCCTCTATCCCTCTACTCCAAGGACACAAACCTTTCTTGTCCTCAAATGTCTAAGACTATAGCCTGAGGTCTTATTCCCTGGCTGCTGCTTCTGTTTGGTACTCTCTTTCCTCACAATCTTCAGAATTGTAATCACTCACATCCTTCAAGTCACAAATGCCATGTTCTCAGTGAAACCTACCCTTGACTATCCTACACAATTTTCAATACGTTCGATCTCCATTCCTAATACTCTTATTCCTGCTTTATGTAATCTTTTTTCATACCTTCTCACATTTTATATAATTAATTTAATTATGTTATCAGATATCTGTACCTGCAACTAGCCTTGTATACATACACACACACACAACACATACACATATTCCCCTGTGTGTAAACTCAGTGACTCAGAGATGTTTTTTGTTTCAATTACTCAGGTATCCCAGAAGCATATGCACTCAGATAATTTTTGCATGAATAAATAGTTAGAATATGTTTGTTATAGTAGTAACTCATGCAAATAACACTAATAGCTACTAATGCTTATTTTTCTTAAAAATAGAAGTAGAAAGTGTGTATTTTTAATGTATTGTTTAAGTTTAGGTTAGTTCTTTAAATCTTTTTTGTTTGTTTATTTGTAGGGGTTTTGTTGTTGTGTTGCTATTAGTAGTTTGTACCAGGAAGTGGATATAGAGGACAGAAAAACTTTTTGAAAGAATGAGTCATATTTCCAGGGCTATGGAAAGGAAGAATAAGAAGTACTCAAATGACCTCATCAGTTAGAATGCCATGAGCTTTCTCCCTGGAGTCTACTATGCCAGTATTGTATTGCTCCCAAAATTCCTACCCTTTCTATCTCTCCACTAAAATTTTATTTTTTATGAGAAAAACTCAGGTTGACCCACCATTGGTGTCTTCCCATGAATTACAGTCAGTCTGAGAATCACTAAGACCTAAAATAGTGTTTTAAGAAACCATGTCCACAGAAGTGGGCATTGCTACAAAGTAGGATCTCAATGTACAGATCGATCTCACATTTTCAAAACTCCTACAAAAATCAGTGAGATGCTGCCTCTACAAAAAAATACAAAAATTAGCCATGTGTCATGGTGAGCACCTGGGTGGGGTACTCGAGCTCAGGAGGTTAAGACTTTGAGGTTGCAATGAGCTATGTTGATGCCACTGCACTCTAGTTGGGAGACAAAGCAAGACTCTGTCTCAAAAAAAAGAAGAAGAAGCTATCTAGCTATTAATATTTTTTTAATTTTATTCAACCTATCCCTAAACAAGATCAAAGTATTCCTATTGTCATAGAAAATGTAGGATGTTCCAGATGTAGGTTTCTGAAAAATTAATCCTATCTTTATACATTTCAGTTCTTTATTTTATAAACTTAAAAAAATTAGAACCCTTTTTGAGGGCAGAGGGCTGGGAAGCAGAATTTATTCATCAGTGTATTCTGCTGTAGGCACCATTAGCTACATTATAGGAAAGAAATATATGTACTGACTGATACATTAATGAGACGCCATAAAAATAAGCCTCGAGTATGGAGTCAAAAAGCCGACCTTCCAAAACAAAGGGCCCGGAAAGAAAGTCACTGATATCAACACCCAGGTCACCCAAATGACTTTGGTACATTCTCTAGATACATAAAAATAACTATAATGACATTAAATAAGCCTGGGGGAAATTAAAGGAAAATGAAAATATGTTGAAAATTTTGTCTTTTACAACACAGATAACATTAAGCTCTGATACAAAAAAACATAAATGCAAGTGTGTATGTTACAACCGAAGAGTAATTTTTTAAACAATAGAAATCAAAACAATAATTTCCAAATCAAAAGAGAAAATAAAGAATTTCAAAAAAAAAAATTGAACTCAACAGAATATAGGAAAGGAGAAAAAAGTAGAAAAGAAGCATAAAAAAGACAAAATACAAAATAAAAGTTGGCAAAAACAATTTCAGGAATATCCATTATCAAAAAAACACAAAATCCCCAGTTAAAAAAACAGAAAACTCAATTTTACTTTCTTCTGGAAAGGTATTTAGAGGAAATGATCACACTGTACCCCAGAATTGCATTAATGTACATAGTTATAATTTAATAAAAAAAATTTAAAAATTATTTCAATTGAAAAAAAAGAAAGTAAAAGAAAGAAATGTAAAGTAAATGATATAAGAAAGTAAAAAATAGAGGAAAAGCAAATACCAAACAAGGTTATTAAAATATTAATATCAGAAAATACAGACTTTAGAGAAAAATAAGACTCAAAAGGGTCACAGTGAACTGTTATCATGGCTTTAAATAGGGAAGAACAAACACTTATTCATTAAGTCAACAAATATGTTTTGACAGCTTACAGTATGTCAAGCACAAGTTGGGGACACATCAGTGAGAAAACAGAACAAAACAAAATACATAATAGAGAAAAATACCAGCACTCTTCACAACAAATATAATAAAACTTTTAAGATTATAAGATTAAATCATAAAATGATAACATATCACTTGAAATTATAATAACTGTAACTAGTTATTCCTTATAATAATATTTGATTACAGACAAAAATGAATAAATTAAACAATATGTTAATTAATGAATTCATCTTGTAACAATATCAGCTTTTTCCAAAGTCATCTATGAATTCAAAACAATTCCCGCTTCAGTTTCTCTTTAAATTGATGTCGTTTTAATACAACTCCATAACAGAATTTTTTATGAAAGAAACTTAGGAAATTCCTTTTTTTTTTTATTTTGAGATAATTATAGACTCTTGTGTAGTTGTAAGAAATAGGACAAAAAGATCAGCACATGTGCCCTTGACCCAGTTCCTCCAATGATAACATCTCACAGAACTCCATCCTTCCAAGCTGTTACACGGATCAGCAGCCCTTTCCCTTACACTCCATGGAGCCAAGTCACACTCCATGGGTGTAGCTGCACCACAGTTTGTTCACCCATTCACTTGCTGAGGAATATCTGGTTGCTTCCAACTGGGAGCTATCATAAGTAAAGCTTCTGTGAACAGTCCTATACAGGTTTTGTATGAATAAACATTTTTTATTCTTCTGGGTTAAAAGTGTAATGATACAATTGTGAGGTCATATAGTAGTTGCATGTTTTGTTTTTAAAAACCTGCCAAGCTATTAAGCAGAGTGCCTAGATCATTCTACAATTTACATTTACATTACATTTCTCATCCCACCAGCAATGAATGGTAGTTTCTCTGCATTATCACTAGCATTTCATTTCGTCACTATTTCTTTCCATTTTGGCCATTCCAATCGATCTGTAGTATACCTCATTGTAATGAGAATTTATATTTCCCTAATGACTAATGATATTAATATCTTTTCATATACTGTCTTCATCTGTGTATTCTCTTTATTGAAATGTCTGTTCATGTCTTTTGCTCAATTTTCTAATTGCATTGTTTGGAAGGTGTTATTGTTGAGTGTTGGAAGTTCTTTATATATTGTAGACACTACTTTATATACATAATATAGAACCATTTTCCCCACATATAGCTTATTTCTTCATCCTCCTAGTAGTGTCTTTTGCAGAGCAAAATTTTAAATTCTTGATGAACTCTAGTTTATCAATTTTTCCTTTTATGGCTTCTTTTGTAATCAACTCTAATTCTGTCTAACCCTAAAACCCAAAGTTTTTTTTCCTATCTTTCTCTAAAGGTTTTTCCTTTTTCTGTTTTTTCTAAAAGTTTTACATTTTACATTTAAGTCTATGATCCACGTTCTCTATAGTTTTCCATTGATCTATGAGCCTTTACTCTACACAACTACAACAGTGTATTGATTACCATACCAACTATATTAAACAAATTGAAATCAGGTAATGTGATTTCTCATTTCTTCCTTTTCTTTTTTCTTTTAGAGATTGCCTTAAGTTTCCTAAGACCAGCACCACTTCTTATAAAGTTTACAATAAATCTGTCTGTGTCTATAAAAATGACTTGCTGAGATTGTAATGCAATGGCATTAAACCTATAAATAAACTCTGGAAACATTGATAGCTTTGCAATATTTTGTTTCCATGTCTTCAGTGGACTTTACAATATTTTACAATGTTGGGTCTTCTATAGCTCTACATGTACTTCGATTTTCTTTTATCAGTGTTTTGTAATTTTCAGCATACAGATTCTTTACATTTTGTTAAATTCATACCTGAGTATCTCATTTTCTTTGGAGTTGACCTAAATGTCACATTTTAAATTTCTATTTGCAAATATTCATTACTGGTACATAGAAATGTAATTGATTTTTGTGTGTTGATTTCATATCCTATAACCTTGGTGAAGGCACTTACTAGTTCTAGGAATTTTTTTGTTGTTGGGTTCCTTAGAATTTAGGAGAAGTTATATATCTTCCTTTTGAATCTATATGTCTTTTTCCCCTTCTTTCATGCCCTTTTGCAGTGGCCAGAAATTCCACTTATCATTTTGAATAAAGATGATGCCAGGAAATTGACTTTAACATTCATACAAAAGATCAAAGGCCAAGAATAGCCATGCTACTTCTGAAGTACAAGATCCCCTCAGAGCTGTGGTCTGGGGGGGTGGGGCAGTGGCACTGGTACCTGCGGTCAGATGCTCTCCCTGCCACAGCGGCAAAGATGTGTAAGGCGTGAGTTGCTTGTGGAGCAGTGGGGGAGCCATAGTTGGGAACCTGGCACAAGCAGAGCTGCAGCGGCTCTGGGGTCTGAGGCATAGACTGACTCACTGTGGTAGTGAAACCAGTGTCAGGGGCACAGATATGTGCACAGGAGACTGTGGCTCTGTAGCCCGGGGACTGGACTAGCTCACGGTGGTGGTGGCTGCACACATGGTGCAGCTGTGCACCCAGGGTCTGGAATGCAGCTGTGTGAGAAGCGTTGCAAGTACAGTCCAGGGGCCCCGACACAGACTAGCCTTCTGTGGCTCAGATGTCAGAGATGTGGACGCTCACAGAGTGGCCATGGAGCGAGGGCCCAAAGTGCAGGTGTGCACAGAGCAACCAGGCTCCAAGGCCGAAGGTAGCGGTGACCTGGAGCAACAGGGACTCTAGTGTTTGAGGTGTGGTGTGCACATAGGGTGCAGCATATAGCCGGGATCTAGAACGTGGGCACATGTGGAGGAACCACGTGGCCAGGTCTGGAGTGCTGCATACCTGGGGTTGCCACAGTGTCTGGATACGGGCACACCCAGGGCTGTGAAGGGTAGCAGCCTTGGTCTACCACCAAGTGGCACCACAGCAGCTCCTACTTGAGGTGGGGTGACCTCAGCATTGTGCCCTCTGGGCATGCATGGGGAAGAAGTTGTTGGGTACATTAGTGACAAAAGGTTCTGGCGTCTCCTTCAAGGCAGGCCACTAGGGTCTGCTGTGGCATTTACCACTGTACCAGCTTCTTCTTTGTTCCTAGCCATCTCCAGACAGCTGAGCTATGTCAATCTCCCCAGAAATCCTTTCTGTACAGTTATTCTCCATTTTTTCCTCTGCTGTGTTGCTACAGATTCTTAATCAGACCCTTGAGCCCTTCCCAGTCTATTTTCATTTGTTGCGAGCTATTTGTTCCTTTTTCTTAGGAGATGAAGGCAGGTACTTCCTACCCTTCCATCTTGCTAATGTCACTGATAACATAATCTGGGGATATAAACTTGTCATAAAATCCAATCTAGAAGATGATTTAAGCTTATAAAACCAATTAAAGCCAAAGTAAACAACCTATTGGTTCAATATGCATGTGTGTGTAACAAAAACAAAGAAAACAACAGACACGCAAACGATAAACATGGCACTCTGATTACCAGTTACCTTGATTGACAAGGAAACAGAAAGAGGGGACGAAGAGACATGCAGGTGGCATCAAGAATATTATGTTCTCTTTCTTAAGTGGGGTAGAGAAAACATAAATGTTTGTTTCATCACTCTTCTTTTAATTTAAATACATCATTTTATTCATAACGAATATCTCCTAATTTTTACACAGGTGAAACATACCAAAATCAGGATAGCAGCTATTTCTCAGGGGAACAGAAGGGAAACAGAACTGCAGATACCGGCTTATAAGGCCTTTCATCCTAATTATTTATCCTTTTCACAACAGTGGAAGAAAATGTAGCAAAACAACCGAAATATTCAAGGTATCAATTCTGAGGGGAGGTGCAGGGGACACAGACTTTCGCTATATTATTCTTTTCGACTTCCCTATGTGAATTATTCTCAAAATAAACACTTGTTTGTCCATCTCCTCTGGGCTGGGGTTGTAAATGTCATAGAGAATAACTGGATAAATAGATTTTGAGGAAGATAAGTCATAGAATAAGAATGGGAAGGGTAGCAACATAGATATTCTGTTTTATCTTCTGAGACACACAAAAAGCAGCAATGTGATGAGCACCAAACAGCCCTCAGCCCCTGACTGCAGTGATAAAGACAAACAATTTCAGTCTATGCCCCGCCTTTCTATTGCATATCATTTTACACTGCCTAAATCACCACGGGATCTCTCTCTGACAATAAAATTAACAGAAGGTGAGCAGTAAAATATATTTTATTAAAGGGGAAGAAATACCAGTATGAATCTATTTGCTAGAAATCAGTAACGTCATTCCAAATATAAGCAATCACTGAGTATAAATACATTTTAAGGGCTATCGTATGAGCCAATAAAATATCTTGCCATTGAAACCTACAAAATTCTACAAGATATCATTTGAATTCTCAAAGGCACAGCAGTCAGAAAGTGTGCCTTTGAAAGCTGAGGACAGAAATGCGCGGAGTGGAAAGATAGAATCTTCAGCTAAACGCGAGTCTTGTGTAACCCAGGAAGAGAAGTGAAATTGATATGTCAAAGAACTTGGAGAGTGAAATATGGAAACCATCAAAACCAATGGAAGGAAAAATGCAGGAGAAGATAAGAAAATTCTGTGTGAAAATTGAGGAAAGCGTCGTTGAAAATGTCAAATGCTTTCAGATGGCCACACGGAAGTACATGCCCCTTCTCTATGGAGAAAAGACGACTACTCCATATTAGCAGAAAACTGAGGATTCGTAAACACAGGTGCAGTTTATAGAATGCCCTTAAAATATATTGCCATTCCCTCTTCTGTGCATGAGTATTTGGAGTCCAGCTAATTGAGATTGAGAGACTATTTCACCAGCCCTGAGGCACACTGATACTCAAAGATTAACACAAGTTATAAACCCCAGGATGGCGGGAGGGTGTCTGATTTATCATTTTTCTCTCTTCAGCACTTATTATATAGTACTTTGCTCATAATATGTACTGGATAAATTTATGATAAAAAAATGAAAGCATCCCTGCTAGAGAAAAGAGGTCTGTTTTACCATCTTAATAATGAAATGTGTGCTAAGGTAAATTAAATATTTTCTGACAGCTAGGTAATAGGACACACCAGATTAACCACACCACTGTACTTGGAGATAGCTGTCTTGATAGGGCTTTCTGAAACACAGTATTGCAAATATACGTCGTGCTCAGTAAATGGAAGCGTTATCATCAGAGAGTCAGTGTGGACTAATAAAAACAGCTCCTCACTAAGAGACTCAGATAAAAGACCGCTACGTCTTAGACCGTTTAGTGTGAGATCTTCAACAAATAGCTTTACTTCCCTGGCCAAGTTTCCCTATTTGGAAGATGAGACTATCGACTGGGTGATCCCTAAGGTCCGTTCTAAGTCTTTCACATATTCCCTTAAGTGAATCCACAAAAAAGCAAAACATAACCTATGATTTCCTTAGACTGCACTTTGTTTAAAAGATCTTTCCTCCTTCAGCGTGATTTAAAAACCAAAACAAACCAGGAAATGCAATTTCCCACAGCAGCCCAGCAGGGTTTTCCTAACTAGGTAGTGATGTACTGAAAACACCAGAAGAGCTGTATGAACTTAGTGAAACAAAATTGTTTCCTCCGAAATTAGTGTGTGTGAAAAGACCCATTAGGGAGTAATGGGGTTCAGACATGTGGAACAACATCATGGCTGATTTGATAGAACAGGAGCCCCACACTGCAGCCTTTCTCCCAGAAACAGACATATCAGCCTGGCAGGGGAAACTAGGGACTGGAAATGAATAATCAATAACCTCTGCCCCGTTTGCCTGTCCCACTTCCAGTACGCTCCATTCCATGGAAAGCACAGCCTCAGTCGATACCTATGCTTTGAAGAAACAGGCTCTGCTAAATCAAGGTCGTCATTCCCTGTCCTTGCCAGGTGTGCTGAAACCAACTTGCCTTAAATGAAAAAAGACTGAAAAAGATCAAGGAAAATATACAATGAAACCAAAATAGTATTAACTGCAATGAATGTGGAGAACCAAAATGAGTTGCATAAATCTTTTGACTTGGAGGTGCACATTAATTCAACATATCTGTATCCACAGCAATCTATAACCTTTTATGAATTTTCAACATTTCAAATTTCCTTTGATAAGTTAGAAATAGGTCCACAATATATAAATTAGATATAAATCACTGGGTTACAATATAGATACAATTTCTTTTTTTAATTCTAATAGTGCACATATTATGGCCCCTAAATGAAGAAACCTCATATGTGATTATTTGGTACCGAATCCTACCTTACAAAAAGACTCCTCTGGAATAAACAAGCAATTTCTGTGAAACTCAATGCTCTGTATTGCAAATGAAGACTCTCTAGAGTTCAGACTTTATTTTTTAACTTTAATCATTAACTTTTTCTTTTACGTGTCTGATTAGGCTTAATGAGTTAGCTAGGTTAATGAAGTGTGATGTCCCATTAAATACATCAACTGACAACAATTAATTCCTCAGAGCGTGTTCTCTGTTGATTGATTGTATTTATCAGTGTAGAAGAATTGAAGTGATGTAAATCTCTCAGCAGAAAATACGAGTTGCAAACTCTGAGAGTTTAATTCCAAGATAATTATTATTTTCTGTAAGAAAACTTTGTCCATCCATTCAGAAAATGAGTCTGTTGACTTGTCAACAAATTAAGGAAAACTTCACAGAAATGGGTTATCAGTTAATTAAAAAAAAAAAGCCCATTATCATTGAAAGTCTTAGCTAGGAGCTACATGACGGTACAGTGTTATCTACAGCTGTTACTTTAGCTCTAAGAGGTACTTCATTGAAGTACTATATGAAAAGCAACATTAAGTTTAGAGATTTAGAAAGATCAGAAATGTAGAAAAGTATATAAGTAATTTCATATCTAGAAAAATCTCTAAATCTCTTAATGTTAGTAAAAGCCCAACTTGCAATAAATCACCTATCATAGGAAGTCTGTAAATTCTTTTTTTTTTTCTTTTTGAGGCAGAGTCTCACTTTGTCACCCTCTGAAGAGTACTATTGCATCATAGCTCACAGCAACCTCAAACTCTTGGGCTCAAGGGACTCGTTTGCCTCAGCCTTCCAAGTAGCTGGGACTATAGGCAGCCCCATCACAACACCCGGCTATTTTTAGAAACAGGATCTCACTCTTATTCAGGCTGGTCTCAAACCTGTGAGTTCAGGCAATCTATCCACCTTGACCTCCAGAATGCTAGGATTATAGACATAAGCCACTGGACCCAGCCAGCCTGTAAATTCTCACAAGTCACGGTCATCGCAGTGACTTCTGAAGTGATCCTGGTTGAAGTTGTGCAGGATTTTCTAGGAGATTCAAATCCATTGAAATCACCTCAGTGAGTGACATAAACCAACCTAGAGAGATCCTAGTTGGAAAAGACCACAGACATGTTTAAACATAGATAGCTCAGTGATGAACCATATTAGAAAATGAAGTGTGGAAAAGCAAATGGCAAAAGAGACCATCATTGATAAAATATCTCTGTGGTTATGAAAGTCTAAATAATCTAAATACCTGCATTAGACCTGGAAGGAGGGACATTCTATGGATGCCAAAAGTCAATGGATGCTAATGAAAGGGTTCCCTGGCTTTTCCTTCCATATTTCACAGCAGCTTCCCCAAGTTGATACATACAGAAGACTAACAAGCGTGTGTCCATATTGTATTCATTGACTGAACACAGCAACACAGGCCCATCCTTGTTCTTGGGACTTTCATATGTACAATCTTTGTGAAATAGAATCACTTTTCTTTGTTCTTATTATTAAACAGATGATAGCCCTTACTAAAAAAAATTCTGTATTCAATTAAGTAGATGTTCTATGTTTCCAGGCTAATTAGGAGGCATCACTGAATCATGTTCATTTAACCGGTCAATGAATATCAGCATCATTTGTTAACTACAGTTGGCTCTTGTCAACAGTACATTTTTTGGTTGTTTGTTTTTATGGTGGCTAAACCAGGACATAAAAGCAAATGATCAATGACGGTCATTTTATATATTGAAGTAAAATATTCAGCAAACACATTAATTGAATCAAGTCCTCCACAGCCCATCCATAACCTGGAAGTATAAAAGGTTTTCACAATTATCCAAGTGAAAAATAATAAACTTATAAATGTCAAAAATATGCCTAGCCTGGTCTATATATCTACATGAGATATGATTGTTGAATCCAACAGCAAATGAAAGCAAAATATTCTTATGTAAAGCAAGTGGCATTCACTGGCTACTCTAGCCACTGAAATTAACAGATACCAGCTCATTTCAAGAGCTTAAACTGGGCAGTGGGCTTCCCCTTCACTATCCAAGCTGCCTCCCTGCAGTCTGCCTCACATTGCAATGGCGATTTCTTTAATTGCTATAGGCCCGGACTGACACAGACCAATGAGGAAAGCATGAAACAAGATGGCTCCTAGACTACCTGTAACACTCCTTTGTTCTCTTCCCTCTTCACCCCAAATCATTCTATATATATCTGTTGGTATCTCCTTTCCTTACTGCTCCCTCCTCATTTCAGAAAAGCAGAAAGAAGCTTATAAAATAACGCAAATTTTACCATAAACACCTTCAGATATATTTCTTCAAATACACACATACCTCATTTTATTATGCTTTACTTTATTGGCGTGAGTCTTAAATATATTGCATTTTTTATATATTTGAGGTTGGTGGTAGGTAATATTACGTTGGGCAAGCATATCATCATTTTTTTCAATATCATGTGCACACTTCACATCTGCCAAATTTTTGTAATTTTCTCAATATTTCAAATTTCTTCATGACAAGCATATCTATTGCAGTGATTTTTGATGTTACTATTATAATGGGGGGGGATGCTATGAACAATGCCTATATGAAATGCAAATAATTAAATTTATCAATTAAGATAAAGATGAATGTTCTGACTATCCCACCAACTGGCCATCTTTTCATTTCTCTTCCTCTTCTCTGACTTCCCTGACACATAGCCCTTTAATGGCCTCTAGAAGTCCAAGTGAAAAGAAGTGTCTCATATTTCTCGCTACAAATCAAAAGCTGGAAATAATTGAACTTAATGAGGAAAGCACGTCGAAATCCAAGACAGGCCAAAAGTTTGACCTCTTCTGTCAGCCTTGTTGTGAGTGCAAAGTAAAAGTTCTTCATGAAAATCAAAAGTGCTACCTCAGTGAGCACATAAATGATAAGAAAAAGAACAAAATTTTATTGCTAACATGGAGAAAGCTTGTGTGATCTGTACAGAATTATCAAGCCATAGGCAATATTTCCTTAATGCAAAGCCTAATTCAGAGGAAGGTCTGAAATCTCTTCAATTCTGTGAAGGCTGAGAGAAGTGAGGAAGCTGCAGAAGACAGACACAAGTAGAGGTTGGTTCATGAGGTTTGAGGAAACAAGCCATCTCTGTAACATAAAAGTGCAGGATAAAGCAGAAAGTGCTGATGTGGAAGCTCAGCAAGTTATCCACAAGATCTAGCTGAGAGCATTGATGAGGATGAACACATTAAAAAACAAATTTTTAATGTAGCCAAAGCAGCCTTGTTGTGGAAGAAGATAACATTTAGGATTTTTGTAAATAGAGAGGAGAAATCAATGCCTGACTTCAATATTTCAAGGGACCAAGTGACTCTCTTATTAGGATCTAATGCAGCTGGAAGTCACTGCTCATTTACCATTCTGAAAATCCTAGAGTGTTTAAGAAGTCTGCTAAATCTCCTCTGCCTGGGCTCTATAAATGGAACAACAAAGACTAGATGACAGCACATCTCTTTACAGTAGGATTTACTGCATATTTTAAGCCCACTGTTGAGATCAACTACTCAGAAAAAAGGGGGGATACTTTCAAAATATTGGTCATTGGCATTGCACCTGGTCACCCCAGAGCTCTGATGTATCTGTTGTATATGGAGATTAACATTGTTTTCATGCCTTCTCACAACATCCATTCTGGAGTCCATGGGTCAAGGAGCAATTTCTGTTTTCAAGTCTTGGTCTTAAGAAAGTACATTTTCTAGGGCTATTACTTCCATGGATAGTGATTCCTCTTATGGACCTGAGCAAAGAAAATGGAAAAGATTCTGGAAAAGGTTTACCATTCCAGATGCCATTAAAAACATTTGTGATTCATGGGAGGAGGTCAAAATATCAACATTAACAGGAGTTTGGAAGAAGTTGATTCCAGCCCTCAGGCTTCAGTGGAGGAAGTAACCATAGACATGGCGCAAATAGCAAGAGGATTAGTTCTGAAGATGTAACTGAGTTGCTGCAATCTCATGATAAACAGATGAAGAATTATTCATTATGCATTAGCAAAGAAAATGGGCTTTTTGAGATGGAATCTGCTCCCAATGAAGATGCTATGAGTATTGTTGAACTTACCGCATGGATGTAGACTATTACATCAACTTAGTTGATAAAGCAGTGGCAGAGTTTGAGAGGATTGACTCCAATTAGAAGGAAGTTCTAATGTTGGTAAAATCCTATCAAATAGCATTGCATGCTACAGAGAAATCTTTTGTGATAGGAAGAGCCAATGGACATGGCAAATCTCACTGTCTTTTTTGAAGAAATTGCCACAGCCACCCAAACCTTTAGCAACCACCTCCCTGCTCAGTCAGCAACTATTGTGATTCAGGCAAGACACTCTACAGCAAAAAGGTAATGACTGTCTGAAGGTCCAGATGATTTTTATTATTTTTTAGCAATAAAATGTTTTTAAATTAACGTATCTATATCATTTTTTTTAGACACAATGCCACTTTACACTTAATGGACTACTGTACAGTAGAAATAAAACTTTTTTTATATGCACTAGGAAACCAAAACAATCTATGTAGCTCTTTTTATTCCAATATTTGTCTTCTCACTGGGATCTGGAACCAAACCCAAGATATCTCCAAGGTATGCCTGTAATTGATTGCTTGTCCTGGGTACTAAGCAGAAACTGCTGTAAGCAGGTAGGATAAATCCTTTATCTGTTTAGTACAGGCTTCCATCCCACACAATTCTCACCATCCTTTATACATCCCATTTAAATATATCAGATTTTTAATATTTAAATAATAACAAGCAAGTAAAGCATCATATGCATTCTCATTATGATAATCAGTTCTAGTATTGTCTCCATCCAGTTCAGTGTCACCCAAAGTGTAGAAGATTGTATTAAACTTCAGAATTACCTGAAATCAGGTGCAGATTCCGGTTATAAATGCAAATCCCTAGCCCCTTCCTAGGGACCCAGAAGACCATGAGAATCTTCATTGTTGATAAACACTCCCAATGATTCTTGTTCATCACAATTTGAATTTCACAGTCAACTCAATGAATCTTCACCCCCTCTTAAAAAAGGAAGAAAAACTCTACAAACTGTCACCACAATATAAAGAATTAGAGATAATTATATTACATATAAATACATGAAAGAGGTTGATTGAACAAAATATACTGAATTCCTACCACTTCATACTGTGCCTTGTATTTATTCTCTACAGCACTCACCACAATGTTTTGCATCATGATATGATTGATACATTTATTTCCCTTGCTTGGTTATTAGCTATTAAGGAGCAGTATCAGCATCTTCCATTATTTTCCTAGTGTCAAACATGATGTCAACTATAGGGACTGAAATGAAGGAATGAAAAAATAAATATTTGTTTAGCAAGTAAGTTTATTGAGATATAGAAGTTGTCTTAAGAGGCACCATTAAAAGTTGCCAGAAGAGCAATACATCATATTTTATTGAATCTAGCATGTTGCTGTTTATAAGACATGCCATTATTTTATATATTAGTAATAAAGAAAAACTCAGGAAAGTAAATGTGATGCCACCATGGATTGTAAGATATACTCTACTTTCAAGGATGATAAAAATGTTTTTTAAAAATGCCTTACTTCTAATAAATAGGTAGCATGTTATATGGCACCCAGGTAGCTATAAGGAATAAACACACCTCTCCAGGAAATAATTTTCTTGCCTGTAATATCCATTCATTCCTATGCCACCATGGTCCCAAGTTAAGCAGATAGGGTCAATATTTCACTTCAGGAATCATAGTCTGAGAGTTTCTGGTGAAAGTTACTTTTCCCATTGAACACTTCCCAAAGTGTATACAATTCACTATAAAATGTGGGTCTCAGGAGATACTGATTCATTGATCATCAAAACAAGTCAGTTGTCTCTCCATCCAGCACGCATTTGTCTAGGTCACAGAGCTCTAAACTATGAGCCTTAACTTGTATTCAGTATTTAAATGGGAGTAACACAAGCAAGTGGGTGGGCCAGGGATTGAAGTCATCTATTCAGATGAATTTTAAACCTAATTACTTGACTAATTGTGCATCAGAACTTAGCTGGTATACAATGTGTCTCATATGGTTAATGGTGCTTTATTATAAAAAATTTCATTCAAATTTCTTTGTTCTCCGTTTTCAGTGAGTCAAGTCACTGAAAGACAGGTTTAATTATAGTCATTCTCTCTATTAAATTTGCAGACATTTTAAAACATTATAAAATAGAATTCAATGTTAGAAAAATGAAAATTAAGAAAAGTTGCCATTTAGAGCCCTCCCCTGGGCCGTATATGTGGTGCAGAATTGAAGCAGTAAATTCTGGGCCATATTTGCCAAACACAAAGTACTACACTGGTAATTATCAAAGGAGCATTATGTGGGTAAAACCCCTCATAGGCCTACATAGTATGACAGTAAATAAACTCTTTTAATATAAAAAATTTCTCTAATTAAACTTGTGGGGCCCTTGAGGACAAAGACAGCAAGAAATTAAACTAGTTTTTACTCAATGGGCCCAACAAGGAGATGGAATTGTGGTATCAAGGAAATAAAAAGCAGGAAATTCATCTTTTAAAGTTCACATGAATCAGCTCTAGGACACAAAGCTTAGAAGTTTGGTCTCCTCATTCACCTTCCTTCATAAATAACTGACCTTACTAAGATCCAGCAGTTTGGGGGGGTGAAGAGAGGGTAGGAGTAACTAACATTTAAGTACTGACGGGATCCCTGCCTTCCCCAGTGCTGACTGGGCACTCAAGAAACTAGGGGGTGAGCATCAGAGCTTATGCCTCCTCTTTCTTTCCACTATGGTCTCCCCACTTTTTCAATGGCTCATGACATCAAACTTTTTCCTTCTTTGATCAGCTTCTCTGTCATCTCCAATTAGTATTCTGCATTCAGAATACTAATAATACTGAAAGCCATCTCCTTCTCTTATGGAGTAACTTTGGGGGGGAAACTAGGAATCTGAATTTTTATTCTGGCCGACCCTTGATGTTCTTCTGTGTCCTTAGACAAGTCCCTCCCTTTCTTGAGCCTCACCTTTTGGTCTGCATGATAACACCTATTTCACACTATGAAGTAAGATGATGTCTGAGAACACCTAGAATTATGCATGGCACGAAGATTGAAACTCATTCAACAAATACTTGTTAAGAGCCTCTTCTGTGTCACGTGTCACTGAGCCTGAGTTGGAATGTGGGGAGGCTAAAGATGGACTAGTGAACCAAACACACTGGACACCTGCCCTTTTAGAGATCCTGTTAAACCCTTTATAGACCTCAGGGTTTAGTCGTAGGACAATTAAACAAACAACCAAAACAACAAATTAATCATGTTAGCACTTTAAAAACAAGATGACAGTGAGCTTTATAATCAAGCAGGGAAGGGGAAGATTGTTCCAGGTAGAGAAAACAGTTGTGTGAGGGCAGTAATCACTTCAGAATATCAAAGAAACTGTGTTTATCAGGGATTCGCAGCTTTGGTACAACCTGGGCAAGAACAAAGGGCCAAAGTAGAAAATGAGGATTTCTTAATGAGTTTGGACTTTCGTCATAGAACAGCAAGAAACAAATAAGAGGATTTTAAATCAAAGAGGTGTATGAATAAAATTCTAAATCACTCTTCTTTTACTTTGAAAAATAGATTGCAGAGAAGCAAGACTGAAGAAGGAATTCTTGCCAGCAAAGTGTGTGTCATTCCAAACGGAGCTGGATGGAGCCATGGCCCGGGAAGGACTGTTGTGGATAGGTGGAGATAGATACATTAAAATGGTTGAGGGTAAAATAAAAAGAGAGTTGATCATTTATTTGAATGTGTGTGGGAGGAAAGGGGTAAAGAAGAGGCAGAAAGGAGTTGATGAAAATTGAAAAGTCCAGGAGTCAGGCTTCAGTGACGGTGTGAATGACAGGGTCATAAACTGGGAAACCAGAGAAGCAGCCCAGGGGAGGGTGAGAAGGGTTTTAGATATTCTTATGATTCTTAGAATTCTGAAAATGCTTCTTAGGAAGCAGATGAGTTCTCCAGGAATAGATAACTCATGGTCGTTGCTTAGGAAAGAATTTAGTACCATGTCAACATTAGTATTCTCTTTAATCTGTTTCATTAAGTCATGCTGGGTCTTCGTTTAGGGTGATCTTTCTGAACTGAACAGTTCACCTCCTACTTTCTCAGGTTACTAGGGTTCAAAAAATGGCAAGCCGCTGATAGAAAGGGCATCTAAGACAAAGCAATCTAAGGGTTTGTCAGCTTGGATCCCAGGACACCTATAACTTTTCTGAAGAATGATTTTCCTGATCTCAGTATGCAAAGACAGCAAAGTACATTTGTTGTCTAAAAACCTAATTTTGCTCAATGCACACTTCACACGCCTGCCATTTGGTCACATTTCTCATGTAAGTAATTAGAAAAAGGCTGCCCCAGCAGGTTACCTCAGCTCACGTGTGGAGGGCTTTTGTCAAATGTGGGCTGGGGGATGGGGAAGGAGAATTGGGAGCTTTCTATGCTGCAAAACTCACAGAGCGAGCTGGGTTCTTGGTTCTCTAAATGCATGGAGGTTCACAGTGCAGCAAGCATGGTGGAATATTCTACAAAGAACTCTTGCACACATGGAACAGAACCTGACAGTGTGTGCTCATGAGTACACAACCGCAAGGAGAAACTGGACATTTCTTTCCTCGTTTTCTACTGGAAGGCTCTGCTGAGCCCTCTATAGCCATGAACAATTTCTTTGCCAATTGCATCAAGTGCTTAAGAAAATGTTTTTCATAAACATCTTAGTAACAGCTTTCCCCCTGATGCCTGCTGGGGCCTTTTGGGTTTAATCAATGTTTCACCTTTGAAATTCATTTTCCGAGTTTCAATCCTTGAATAGCGTTTATATTCAAAACCAGCCTACATTTCCCTTAGTGAGGCCTGTCCAAATTCTTCTTGGCCTCTCTGCGCTGCACTCCTTCCTTCTGGGTATAAGGCAGAAACCTCTCTGGAACAAGGGCTCTTATGACTTACAATCAAACAAAGGAGGTCAGAGAATTTCTTTATGGGCAGTTCTTACACGTAAGGCAGAGGGAAGTTAGAGTAATGATGTAGGGTTTATGCCTGGCTTTGAGGAAAAGGTGTGCTGGTTTCTATGATCCACCTTTGGGAAGGGGGATTCTAGTTTCCATGACTTGCTACAAGGGAGAATGAGAGACAAGAGACAGAAAGATTTTGCTTCTGCGGGCTCTACTTTGGGGTAATATTTTCCTAGCTCCAACAACAGCTATAATTTACTGAGTGTACCAAATATTGCAGGACATCGTGAGTTCTTTACTAAGAGCTTAACATACTCAACAAAAAGTAATCCCTTAAAAATGTTATGAAATTGATCTTGGTTTTAATCACTTTTTCTCTCTGTTGATAAAGAAGGGACTTCCAAGCTAGGGCTAAGGGAATGGATAAACACACAACACCCAACTCTGGAAGGATTAGACAGACAGCAGGTTATTAGTCACATATACTGACAGTCCAGCAGAGAAGGAGATTACATTCTACAGAGGGCCCCCTGGGGGTTGTACTCAGGAACAGTGAGCAGCAAGTGCTATGGCAGGCACGCTTGTAGTAACAAGAGGGTGAGGTACTCCTGGTTATTATGGAGAGTGTGATTGGCTTCCTTGAATAATTCTGCAGTCTGGCAGGGAATGGAAATCCATAGGGATAAGCAGAAATTGTGCCTGGTTCATTTGAAAAGAAGGTTGTTTGGCTAGGGGACCTTATTCCTGGAGCAAAGTGGGGAGAGGAACTTCCAGTTAGGACATTTGAGACCCTTCCAATTTCACCAGATGTCAAGGCAGCACATAACATTAAATCTTAATTTCAGACCTTACACCATATTATTATTCTCATTATCAGTTGCAGAAACTGAAATTCAGAGAGATTTAATAATATCCTGGGGTCACACAGGTGGCACATTGGTACAGCTAGGATTTGTGCCCGGGTCTCTGTATCTCCAAAGCTTAATTTGAAAAGTTATTTTGAAGAAGTTCTTTATTTCTTGTCTTTGGTAAATATTTTGCATTATATTTTCAAGCTTTCTCTGTTTCCTTTTTGAGATAGAATATAAAGATACCGGATTACATTGCCTTTACTTTAAAAAAGATAAACAACTACATCCTGCCTAGAAATTATGGATGGTAGAATACCCACTCCTTTCCCTTAAAAAATGACCTACTCCCTAGAACTTATGAAATGTATTACTTTTCATGACAAAAGAAAACTTGCACACATGACTTAGCTAAGGATCATCCAGGTGTGCCTATGTAATCACATGAAGATCCTTATAAGTAAAGAGGCAGGTTAGTCTCAGAAGGAGATGTGATGACACAGGCAGAGGCCAAAGCCAAGGCGTTGCTGGATGGAGACCACGAGCCATGGAAGGCAGACAGACTGTAGAAGATGGAAAGGCAAAGAAACAGATTTTTCCTTAGCAGCCTCCAGAAGGAATTAGTCCTGCCAACCTCTTGACATTATCCCCGTGAGGCCCATTTCAGACTTCAGATACCACAGAACTGTAAGATTAGAAACGCATGCTGGTTTTTTAGCCATTAAGTTAGTGATAATTTGTCATAGCAGCAATAGAAAATAATGCAAAGATGGCAAGCATCAGTGCTTGTTCCACAATTCCTTTGTATTTTCTTCCCACGTCTCCAATTTCTTCTTAGGAGACCTGGATACTCATGAATCTTAGCCTCTGCTCCTTTCTTAGATTCTTTCAGTGTCCATGTCTGCTCTACTTAGCAAAATTCTGAGTCCAGCATCCTATTTTATGTTATTAGTCCCTCCTTCATCTCCTATTTTCTTCTCAAGGTTTTTCATTCGCACTTTATTTCTGCTTTCTATTTCCTTTACATAGAAAGCTCAGATTTTTTCTTTGTTCAATTTCTATTTCACTGATTCCTTCCATGCTCTGTGCTTCTTCTGTCCACTTCAGTGCTTCTTATCCATCTGTGATCTACTAAAACTACCCCTTATTCATCTCAGTACTCAGCCTAAATGTTATTTCCTTTGAAAAGACTTCTTTATTTCCTAGTCAAGGTCAGAGCCCCATGTTATACAGTCATGTCCCAGTCTTTGTAGCAATTATAATTTACTAAATACTTTTTGCTTACCGTCTATCTTCTTATACAGTCCTTGTCCAAGGATGCTTCAAATCTTGTTTACCACTGGATCTCTAACATTGATCCAAGCATCTGGTACATAGTATTTATTCAATAAATGGTTTTTAAACAAAAGAATAAATACATATGAAATTTCATGAGTAGTTCCTATAACTCAGGAAAAAGCACAACCATTGTTTATCCTAATACTAAAATGAAAATTTTCCCAATAATTAAAAGGACATAGTATATAGCAATTAGCAACATTAGTATAATTGAAATGCTCGTATTTGCAATTAAAAGATAGTTAACATTGATATGCATGTGTATATGCAGATTGAGCATCCCTTATACAAAAATCCAACGTGCTCCAAAATCTAAAAAATTTTGATCACTGACATTAAGCCACAAATGGAAAATTTTATACTGACCGCATGTGACAGGTCACAGTCAAAATGTAGGCACACAACACATAGTTTTTTTCAGCATCCCCAAGAGAAAACAGACCCTACAATGTCCTTTCAACTATATCTTTACCATGCACACCCAGATTCCCCTGCACAAACAAACCCACAAAGACACACAGGCCCACATTCCACAAGTTCCTCATGATTCTCCATGTGGAGCCAAGGCCTTTATTCATTATTCACTGTGGTGTATAATGAATTATTATTGAATTATTATTGAAAATCACAAAAAGGCCCCAGAGATACTCCTATGGGTAACAGTGATAAGAATTCATTATTCACTGTGGTGTATAATGAATTACTATTGAATTATTATTGAAAATCACAAAAAGGCCTCAGAGATACTCCTATGGGTAACAGTGATAAGAAAAAGAGAAAGTATTTGTGTTTATCTATAATACATAAAGTTAAGTTGTTGGAAAAACTAGGTAGTAGTGTAAGTATGAAACATTTTACAAAAGAAATATGGTATTGGGATGACAACAAAAGGGAAAAAAAAGAAAGATAAACTGTTGAAGTTCTGTACTGAAGTGAACAGAAGTTAATGAAAAATTTAAAAAATAAAAACACTACATAAAGCTAAAAACGAAGATCTCAGTTGTGTATTGAAAGAGTAAATTCATCAATGCCACATGAACACATGCCACTTAATGGTATGTTGATCATACAATAAGCAACCATCTTTTACAATAATCTGAATAGGGAAGGAAATTGTGAATATCCAACAAGGTTGTTGCATAAGCTTAAGAAGAGGCCTGGGTGGCTCATCCTTGTAATCCCTGAGGTCTAAGTGAGAGGATCTTATTAGACCAGGAGCTTGAGATCAGCCTGGGCAACAGAATGAGACCCTCATCTCTACAGAAATTTTTTAAAAAAATTAGCAGGGCTGGTACATACTTGTCCTAACTACTTGGAAGGCTAAGGCATGAGGATTATTTTAGCTCATGAATTTGAGGTTGCAGTCTCAAAAATATATTTTAAAAAGAAGTAGCATTTCATTACGGCATCTGCTGATCACAAAGAAGCAGATAAATTCATAGAGTTTGAGTTTGCCAAGGTCATTGCTGATGAAAATCTGACACCAGAACAAGTTTGTAACGCTAATTAAATGTCACTGTTTTGACATTGTTATCCCAGAAAGACACTAACTGCAGCTGATAAAACAGCTCCTACAGAAATTAAGGATGCCAAGGACAGAGTAGCTGAATTGGGATGTGCTAATGCAGCAGGCATGCGCACCTGTCAACTTCCTATGATAGGCAAAAGCTTATATCCTCACTGTTTTCAAGGGGTGCATTTCTTACCCATTTTTTATTATGCAAACAAAAAGGCATGAATCATCAGGGACACTTTTTATGATTGGTTTCACAAATATTGTATACCAATGGATCATACTCACTGTCATTCTTAAGTTTCCCCCCAAAATAATATTTTATTCCTTAATTCAGCCATTTGATAGGGTAGCCTACAATTAATGAAGAGTAAATATAAAACACTTTCTGGAATCAAAGAACAGAAGTATACATGTAGAGGGTCTTTCAAAGAGTTTAAAATGAAGGATGCCTTATATGTTGTTATCAATGCTTAGAACACAGTAACTAAAGACACAGTTATATATGCCTGACACAATCTCTGCCTGCATCTATGGGTAGTGATGATAATGAAGAAGGCAATAATTTTGAAGAATTTGGGACATGTAACTTCAGAATCAGAAATAACAGTGATGTCAAACAATCGCAGATGATCCTCATGGATGGCTGAGATAGTCACATCTTTACTTATTGATAGTTCAATGTACACAAAGTTTATTTTATGCACAAAACTATTTAAAATACTATATAAAATTATCTTCCTGTTATGTATACAATGCATATACAAAACATAAATAAATTTCATGTTTCTCAGACTTGGTCTCAACCCCCAAGATATCTCACTGTGTATACACAAATAATCCAAAGTTAAAAAAATAAAATTCAAAACACTTCTGGTCCCAAGTATTACAGATAAGGAATACTCAACCTGTATTTGTATATGTATGTGTGTGTGCATATAATAAATTTCTAAGGCCATCCTTCATGCTATTCTGCTATAACGAAAACTAACATATCAAACCAACCACCACTGAATAATATCAGTTCTACAGCTACCTTAATAAAACATGATAGAATCTATATCACATTGCAGATCATCCAAGACTGACTTCTCATCAGGGACAGCTTCGTGAATCTAGAAGACCCTGCATTCAGGAAGCCACATGCTCAGTTTGTTGCTGTCCTGAAATTGATAATAATTATTGAGCAAGGGCCTCATGGTTTTGTTGAGCACTGGAAACCTCAAATTGTGAAGTCAGTCCTGTTCCCTATGGATGGATTCATTCTAAAATAGTTTTTAACATGTTATTATTACATGGCAAGCATCATTTATGGGAATACAAATAAGATGATCTCCTTAAGATAGTCAAACAAGTGTTTACAATTACAAAATAATGCTATGGAGGCAAATTTCTAAAATTATGGAAACATTAAGGGAAAATCTAAATATTATGCCTTGGAGAAGAGAGCTTTGAAGGCTTTTCAGAAAAGATAACATTTAAACTGGATTCTTAAGAATGAATAGGAATTCTTCAATGAGAAAGGTCATTACTAATGCCGTAGTAAGTGTACAAAAAAAAAAAATGATAGTATAATAGAACTGCCTACTTTTCCAGATCACAGGATATCCAACTTGTTCATTTCACCATTCCTCAAGGCCAAGTCCAAGACTGCTTCCCTACAATAGCACCCTTTGAAAACAAGCATACTGCCCACTTATTTGCAGTTTAAAAACTCCTGGTCCAGTGATATAAGAGGTGGACAATGAGCTATGAGGACACAGAGGATCTTCTAGAGTTACTCAAGAACACCAGAACAGAAGCCATAGGTATTTGGTGCAGGAAATATGAGAGGCTTGTTGGTACGCCTTTCTAAGTACCCAAAGAATCTTATCCAAGACATTTATATGGATCCTCTCTGTTTCTGGATGACATCACCTAAATCAGCCCATTAGCCCTTTGGCACCTGACACCCCTAGGTAACTTTCTCCCTCTTCTCCTTTTAATCTCAGGGTAAACCTTTCCTCTACAACTTTTTCTGGTGTTCCTCAAAGAGAGGCTCTCCTTTTCTCAAAATCTATTCACTTTTTTTCTTGCATCTTCCTTTTACAGTGTATTAAACCCTGTGTAGCACAGTAAAAAGGAAGAAAGGAAGAAAAACTCAAGAGTTAAGTGTCCTCAGGAAAGAGGCTGCAACGGGGCATTAGAGCATGAGGAAGGAAGGAAATTGTGGTTCAAGATTCTTGGGACAGAACCTGCAGGTTCTTGGTGAAAACATTCAACATCAATGAATTCTTATGGCTAAAATGGAAACCTTGGTTCCCACCTTCTTAGCACTCTTCCATTTTCCAAAAGAGAAACCTAAAGAGATCTGGTCATGTCTCACAGATTCAGAAGCTCTGGCTTCACTTTTCTGTCAAAAGATTTATTTGAGGAAGAATGGCGATGCCTAGAATATGTTCAGAAGTATGCATAGAAATTTTTGATCCTAAAGAATTATAATAAGCTGGATCAGCAGCAAGATTTTCCATTTCAATGCCAAATAAATATCATGTTATTTGAGCAAGAGAAAGAGCCCTGGTTTGGCTGCCAGAGAGCTGAAGGAATGTCTGGACCCAGATAGCATACATAGTATTGTTGCATATCATATTTTTTGTCTAATTTAAAAATCTTCAACTTTTAACTGAATCTAGTATCAGTGTTATGCTGGTCTCATAAAGCAATTTGGAGGTGTTTTCATTTTTTCTATTCTCTGGAAAAGTTTACAAAAGATTGATTTTTGTTCTTTCTAAATTTGCATTGTTCCAAAGACATATTATTATAAAAATGTCAATTCTTCTTCCTTCCTCAATTAATCTATAAATTCAGTATAATCCTCATAAAAATCCCAGCAAGTTTTTTTGATGGAAATTGATAAGCTGTTTCTAAAATGTGTGCAGAAATAAAAAGGGCCAAGAATATCCAAGGCAAATTTAAAGAACAAAGCAAGAGGACTTATATTGCCAAATATCAGGGCTTAATAAAAGTATACTGATTAAGAAATCATGGTATTGATGTAAGAATAGAAAAAAACTGATCAACAGTATAGACACAGAAGCCCAGAACCAGACCCACACAGACATGTACTCAGGATAGGACCCTTCCCCTTGCCTATACCTTGTGTCTATGCTTTCTATTCACAAGGGGAATTGGAAGGTCAGGGGAAAAGTTGCTAATCAGTCCCCTTGATGCACTGGCATAGGTGGAAAAGTCAAGGATTACAGAGCTACCGAAAAACCAAGCATGTCCAGCTTCAAACTTAAAAAGGAAACTAGTGGAAGATTTTCTTTGTAAAATGTCACCTCCATGCGCTACTTCTCCTATGGGTGCCTTGTCAAGCACCCAGTGGTGGTCTAGGGCTCCTGTTGGTCAGCAGAGGCAGCCATCAGTAAGCAAAGCTAGACATAGAGACAAGAAGAATGGGGAAAGAGTCCCCCAGGATCTCTATGTTTGTTACCATATCTACGTTAAGAAGACCTTCAAAGAGTAACAGCCATTTCCTCATATTCTTCTTTGAAATATATGCAAGTTCCTCTATTAATCCAACCTTAAAGGAAGGTTATTCAAAACAAAATTTGGAGAAATGTGGTTCCCAGTTTAACCAAGTTAACACAGCACAATTTAACACAGATAGGTACCTGATTTATAACAGATTTACTATGCCAGTGCAATGCAGAAAGAAATCTCTTCAATAAATGTTTCTGAATCAATTGGATATCCATGTGGGAAATAATGAATCTCTGATACCTAGCCCACACCATAAATATAATCAATCTTGGTGGATTATAGATCTACATGTGAAAGGCAAAATGATTAAATTTTAGAAAGACACACAGACCAATATCTTTATAATCTAGAGGTAGGCAGAAATTTCTTAAAGCAGGCACAAAAAGCAGTCATGATAAAGGATAAAAACTGTGATAATTTGAGCTGTGTTAAATTAATAAACCATTATAAAAATTAAAAGGCAAGTCACAAAAAAGAAGGACATATTTGCAATATATATGTTTAGAACTCATGCTCAAAATGTTTAAAGAAATTGTGCAAATAAATAAATAATCAAGGAAACAAATAAGGAAGGTTATAACAGTCAACAAAATAAAGGGCAAAGGATGTGTGTGTATAGGTATGTCGCAAAGTAGTATGTCCAAATGGTCGATATGTTACTTATCTATTACTGTGTAAAAAGTTACCCCAACATAGTAACTTAGAACAACATATGCTTATTATAGCGCATTCCTACTCACAGAATGACTTTATTTTCATGTATCAGGAGTCCAGGTACTTCACTGAGTCCTCTGACTCTGTTTCTCTCACAAGGCTGCAGTCTCTTACCTGGAGATGGGTCTGCTTTTAAGTTCACTGCAAAGGTTGGCAGGGTTCACTTCCTCACTGGATACTGGACTGAAGACCTCAATGCCTCAGGTTTTTGCTGCAGAGGCTGCTCCATAAAGTAGCTCTCAACATGGCTGCTGGTTTCATCAGAGCAAGCAAGCAAAATGGCAGGAATGCCAGCAAGACAGAGATTATAATCTGTACCACCAGAAGTAACATCCCATCACTATCACCATTTTCTTTTGATTTGAAGTCAGTGGGTCCAGCACACACACAAGGCAGGGAAGCATGTGACACAAAGATGTGACTATTGAGATACCGTCAGACACTTCCCGTAGGAATATAACCTATGACATTATAACCACACTGGAAAATGGTCTGACAGTATTTGTTATGTACTGAATATACATGTGACTTCTGGCACAGGTATCAGAAGATGTGTTTCGTGCCCAAACAAAATGTTTGGGTATGTATTCCTCTAAAGAATTGGGAGAAAAGTAATATTCATACAACACTATTTGATATAGACAAGCCAACCTAAATTGTCAACCACTAATAAAATGCAGAAGCAAACTGTGGTTCATTTGTAGGATAAAATTCAGTACAATAATGAAAATGAGCAAATTATTGCTACATCCACCAATATGAATGAATCTCTCAAATCTAAGTGAAATAAGTTAAACACTAAAAGGGTACACCTCACAATTCCAAGTATATCAAGTTCAAGGGCAAGCCAAACTAAGCTGTGGTGTTAAAAGTGAGTATGGGAAGCTGGTGTTAAAGTAATGACTGAGAGGGGATATGGGTGGGGGGCAGGTTATGGGATTTTGCTCAGTATCTTTCACTGACTTCTCATTTCATTCAAAACTCATTTAACTATAAGACCCTACAGGATTTGTCCCCCAACCTCTCCTTATTTCACTCTATCCTCACCTATGATTCTGCTTCCTCACTGAACCCTGCAACCATCTTCCCCTTCAAGGCATTTTCTCCTACTGCTGTTATGCCTGGAGCTTTCTTCCCCCAGATTATGGAATGCCTTGCATCTTTGCCTTCTTCAGGCTTGGTTCAAACACAAGCTCATTAGAGTGAATTTCTATTGTTACTCTACATAAAGTTTTCACCTACTGTGTCTTTCACCAAGTCAGTTATCCATATGTGACATATAGCTGTCATACATTTATTTAAGATCTGTCCTCCTCCTCCACTAGGCTATAAATTCCATAGTCAGAGACTTTGGTTTCTTTTCTTTCTTTATTGCTATTTCCAGGACATTTAGAACAGCATCTTATATGTAATAGCTGCTCTTTAAATATTTATTAAATGAATGAAGAGACTAGAAATCTAGATAAGGAGATGAAGGATTACAGAAACTGAGCTAGGCTCATACAGATAGGGACTAAGGAAAGTCACATGTCACAGAGAAGCTGTCCATGTTCAATACTTTAAGATCAAGAGGATGGAGAAGGTCACAGCCACCTGATGCAGATATTACGATCCCACGAATCCATTCTAAGAAAGATGGCTACAGGGATCAATATCACTTTCTGGGTGGCAGAAGATCTTCCCATATGACATTACTCTGAGCCTGGCCTCGGGGTAATCCTAGACTATAGGAGAAGATACCACTCTAGTTTCCTGAGAGCTTTTCATGTCAAAGGATTCGCTCCTTCTAATGGATACGTAATGGAAGGGTTCATGGGCAACTCAAAGGAAAAAGCAATTTATATGAATGGAGAGCAATGAAATCAGCTACACAATCATATTTTCAAGGACCTTGTAGTACATCAAACAAATTGTTTGACTGATTTTGAAGCTATTAAAGTAAAATGCTATCTATTCACAACTACTGTTTAGATTATTGCTTTGGTGGTTAAATTTACCAAAAGTAGCAGCTTTTAATCACTTGCCACTATGATGGCCGCAGATAGAAATTACATGGCAAATGTTTCCAATGAGTGCTTCGTTCCTATTACTTTTTATTCCATATGCCTATTTGTCTTTGGTTATTCGACTCACAGGTTTATCAAATTCATGGGAGCGACTTATACACCCACCTTGGCAGTCTTTATATTTTCCGTTATTTGGACTCTGTAAATTTTTCTCTTCCTAATTGTCTCCCTAGACTAATGACCATTTAAAATACTAAACCGAATTGTGTTTTGTCCTGAGTTTTCAACTCCTAAAAGAATCCAATGTAATTTAAGTCAATACGTGGCTCGGGTACATCCTGTAATAACAATATCTCTTCAGTTTGGTTATTAGCACTTTATGATAGCATATATTCTCTGATGGCACTTTTAATGATGGCAGGTCAGGCATTTCATTATCTGGGAAAACTTAAGAGATGGTGTAAATAGACAAGTAGTGAATGGAACAAATCAACGTAATTAGCTAGGAGTAAAGAGCCCCATCTAACCGGAAGGAAATAGGACTTCAAATCTGACCTTCAGACTTCTTTTTGGAAAACCATAATATGTACTTAGGTGTAGCACAGAAAATTATGCGTTTATCTATCACCTGGCAGTTTACATATAATTCAATATGTAATTCAAGAAATATCATTCAAGAAATGCTTGTCATTCAATATAATTGTATGTTTACAAATTAAGAGAAATACTGTGAAATAAAAGATTCTTTTCTTACTGGCATATTAATTTCAAATAAGGCCAGACTTCATGAATCAATTATATAAAATTAGAATAAATAATCACTTTAGGAGAAAGTAAGAGTGAATGAGTTTCTATTTAAGCAGCATGAAAAAATAATACTCATTCCATTTTTTTGTTGTTGTCGGTGTTTTTGTTCATTTACAAAAGGTAGGCTTATGTTTATTAGAGTCACAAGTGCTTGAGTGACTCAGTGTGACTCAAGACCACAAAGAAACCATTTCTCCTTCACTTCATTCTGAGTCCCAGGGTGAGCCTCAGACTGGCAGGAGGGCTGCGTGGGGCCTATTCACACAGGTCCATAAGTTGCTCCTTGAGGGCCATCTGTGACTGGATGAGATTGGCGTCCCCAATCAGAGGTCAGCAGGTCACTGACGTTGCTGTTGAGCAGGGTCTCCAAGTCACCAGGAGCTATTTTGGGTACTTGGTTAACCAGGCTCACAGAGAAGCATGCACAGACTGTCAGCCGACACCTTCCCAGACCGTGCGTCCTCTGCGAATGGCAACACTGTGCTTCCAGGCATCCTGGATACGAGCCGGCACCCCTCCTACGTGCTGCAAGCGATGGGAGAGTCCAGTCACTCGGCTGGGGCTAAAACAAGTCAACTCCAATGCCTTTAGTGTCAAAATATGCGTATTTCACAGTCAGAATTGAGAACATCCTTCCCAGGGTCCTCCCAGAACACCCAGTAAAGTGCTGATGTGGGCTTTGATGCTCGCGTGGCGGTTCTGATGACTTGTGTCCACAGTGATGTGAATGGGGCTGGAGGCCTCCTGGCCGCGGTGCTCACCATGGTCACAGTGTTCTGTGCGTATCATGGCCTGCAGCATACCAGCCCAGGACGAGCTCAGAGAGGTTTTTTGTGCAATTCACACATGTCCTTTGCTAATTCCATGCCAATAGCTACTTCATCTTCTGACTCCTTGTGCCACACTGGAGAACAACTGGTGACCTCCACTCGGTGCTTGTCAGCAGTTCCCAGCAGGGTTCCAGTCACACCGGCAGCTCCCTCTTTCCTTCCTCACAGCTGTGGATCCCAAACGACTGGGTGCAGTTTGGCCGCGCTGCACCAGGGAAGGGCGCTGAGAGGGGCGGCAGTCAGCGAGGGCACGCGGGGCTGCACCAGGGCCGCGCTGATGCCGGGTCTGCCCAGAGCTGTGGTTGCAGCTGCTGCCTCGGCAGGTCTGGAGATAAGGTTGGAGCCACAGTGGGAGCTGGAACCTGTGCTGGCCCTGGGGCCAGGGTTGCGGCTGGGCCGCCTCCGCACTGGCTTTACTGCCAGGTGAGCCATCTTATCCTCTCCTTCCGTATTTTTGAATCTCTAAGACTACAAATGGGACACAATAAGCACATACAACTCAATCTGATCTTTCACTATTGAATCAATTTTGGTTTTAGGCCAACAATTGCCCAAGATTAAAAAATCTCATTTTAATAAAACAAAAACAGTTTCTTTTCTGTCATATATCTTGTCTCAAAAGAAATAAGTTTATTTCTGGCATTTCCAATTTCCTCTGTATACTTTTATGGTTACTCATTATTTCATTTACTGAGAATCTAATGTACGCCTCATCTCAGAATTCCTTTCTTATCCCTGCCATGTTCCGATATCGCTTGTCCTACACAGAACTGCCCAAACGCCTTATTTTAGGCTCCCAAATCACTTGCTTTTCTCTGAAGGACTCCTTGTTTCTAAATGACTATTTCCTTCCCTTCATCTCCATCTCTTCATCTATGACCTGTGTCTTTCCTGGATGATCCCAGCCCAGGAAATACAGGCAAACAATCCACTGATGCTAATGGGCCAAGGCATGAAGGAATAAACTATTAAATGACAATCAGTCTCTGTGTATTTTCTACTTAAAAGCCAACAAGAGTTGAAAGCAAAAACCATAATCTGGTGAGCTTGACAATGGAAAGATGGTTAAGACAGGCAGGTGTTAGGAATTTGAGTAGACGTGTCCTCCAGCAGGATGAAATTCTACCACGTGGGTTGTGTGTCACCAAATCTGTCCTTGGTCAAAGGTAGTTTCTGAACTGCCAGGAAACCACGTGCACTCTTCATAAGGCCACGTGTGTTCCTACAACCAGAAAAAAGCCCTAGGATGAAGTCTCAGACATTAAGCTACAGGAATTTGAGAGAGAAACAAATGTCTACTACCAAAAGGAAGAGTGGTGATTATTATGAAAAGCCCCATCACTGTCCTCTCCCTACCCAGATATTCACAAGTAAAATTAATCATAATTAACCTGATGACTCCTCGATATAATTCCAATGAGCCATCAAAAATATTTATTGAATCGTCTGTGAAACTCCGTGAATAGAAGAACATAAAAAAATGGAGAACTGATATAGATCATCTAGGTACATACTACACAGATAAGGGGAAAAATAATTACATAAGAATAAGTAAGTAAATAGCACTAGGAGTTAATATATAATACATGGCCTGGATATTATTAATTTATAGAAATTTTAGCCAGAATAAATTATAGAGATTCCGCAGCCCAGCTTCATTATTGAGCCACAGAGAAGTGATGTGAGTTGCCCAGTGTTACATAGTAAAAATGGCACAAAAACTCCTGATGTTGGCAATAAGTGCTAGAAGTAATTAAAGAAAGTAACTTGGTCAATATAAAGCCAAGACAGAAAAGGAAGTCACTATTTCTCTCTCAGTGTACACACTATGTTATGTTATAATATCCAAAATCAATGGCAGAGTGAGAGGGTCTGAATGCAAACTATCAAAACAACCTTTACCAGAGTCAAAATGAACTTCCAGGTTTCATAAGGATGTGCATCAGGAAACCATAAACCTGTTCTGAATAAGCCAGGACCCTTTTAACCATTCAGAACATCCTAGTCACCATGTAACAAATCTCTAAAATTATCTGCCTCCTGTTCTTTATTCTTCATTTATAATTGAGCTGGGGAAATTCTCCCGTATCAGTCAGTATCTCTGATGAAAAGCTGAAAAGCATTAAACGACTATTTTTTTCAGCTTTCAAATGAGCACTCTGGCTTACAAAAGATCTTACACTTCTATTAAAAGTGAAAACCAGAGAAGGAAACAGCAAGTTTTTGAAAAGAACAGTGAAGCCAGGTAGTATGCTACCAAAATATTAAGAAAGTCATTTGATGCAGGCATATAGTGGAAACTAGAAGAAAAAAAAAGTAAAACTATAAAGTAATAGCTCAGGTAAGTAAAAGACAATTGCATTTGTTGTCACAATATTGTTAATGCTTTGCAGTTCAAAACTCTATATATATATATCACCTCAGAGTCACTATATTACCTTCCCAAATACCTCAGGAAAGACCAAAAAGAATTCTTCACCTGTTAACAAGAATGATATTTATCTCCTCAGAAGGACCAACAGGGGCCAAAAAGATCTTCTTTTATTAAGAGACTTTACATGGCGAAGTCCATGCATTACCAGCACAGGTAGCAGTCACCTGCAGACGTAGTGAGTTTAATAGAGGGTGAAGTCTATTAAAAGTAAGTCTCAGGTGATTGAAACTATCCAGCATGCATTCCTAAGAGGTAAATCTTTCCAGGTAAATGCGGTGAAAATTTAAAAAAATAATATAAGTCCAGTAAATAGATCACTCGATACTGGCAATTCTCAAATGTGTTTGACATTTGTACCACATGGTGTCCTCCCATATACAAAAAAAACAGAGGTGATAGGGTGGGGGGTTGGGGGGGAAGAAATTAATCAGTAATAAGTAACCAAGTATCATATTGAAAAGGAATTGTATTCCTTTAATTTAGTGACCTGCTAGGTTTACAGCTGGTTGTCAATACATATTTGTTGTAGAAAATAAAAATAAAATGAAGAAAATTTGCTTTTCAGACACAGAGTGGAAACTAATAAGATAATCAAGAGAAGACTATAATGAATTTAGAAATAAGGAAGAACTGATCCATTGATATGTAATCCTCTGTAATGAGGTCATGGTTGTTTAGAAGAGAAATTTATTTGGGGAAAAGTTGGCAAAAAGAGTATTTACCCAAATTTAGAATTACATATGCATTAAGATGGAAAAACTAAGCTTTACTTTTGTAGGGCACAAAAGTAGTAGGAATTCCTACCCTTTTGTTGGGGAAGGAATTACTAATTCACTTTCATTTAGGAATTTCATTTTTTTTTAATGATACAAAGAAAATTATATCCTGAGAAGTTCAACCAGTCTGACAAAACTTTGGCCACATCTCAATTAAATAGCATAGGGAATTACGTAAGGAACACAGCTGGAAATATAAACAAGTATGTAAGCAACTTTGATCTAGTTAATTTTTTTTCAAGGTAGAATTTAAAAAATTAAACATAGAGAAGGCAATAGTGATTCTTGTCTTTTACAGTTTTGTCAACTTACTTTGTTGTTTGGTGGTTTTTTTTGTTTTTTGTTTTTTGTTTTTGAGACAGAGTTCACTATGTCACCCTCAGTAGAGTGCAGTGGCGTCACAGCTCACAGCAACCTCAAATTCTTGGACTTAGGCAATTCTCCTGCCTCAGCCTCCCAAGTAGCTGGGACTACAGGAGCCTGCCCCCAATGCCCAGCTGTCTTTTGTTATGATGGTCATTGTTATACGCCTGACCTGGGCCAGGTTCAAACCCACCACCCTCAGTGTATGTGGCTGGCACAGTAACCACTGTGCTATAGGCACCAAGCCAATTGTCAACTTACTTTGAAGTTTAGACACAACTCATTATTTATGAAGGAACTTCATTATTTTAGTGAAATACTATAGCTATGAATTTTTGTCTGTCCAACATATTTTGCATCTTTCCATACCTGGAAAAAAAAATATGACCCCCTTTTTTTCAGTAACTGTTTCAGTCTACATAAATAATACTACCCCCGCCCCCAGCCAAGGTGGAAGTACATGATATGGTATTGCCTGTCAACATCTTCTATTCCTGTGGTCAAGAAGAGGTGCATGGCCTAAACTAGGTCTATAAGAAGCAGGAATTTTTCAGAATTTGCCTGATACAAAAGGTCTTCAATCAACACCGCTTAAATGAATGTTAAATAAATGAATGAACAAGCTAAGGAGAATATGGTAGGCCTGTTTTCTTTTGTGTTAAGAGAATATAATCTTTGCACTAAACTTTATTAACCTACTAGAGGAAACTCATCATCAGTCATTTATTTATCTTGATTAAAAAAAATAAAGCTAAAAGGAAAACAATGATGAATGTAGATAAGAGACAAAGAAAGAGAGAATTTTCATGGAATCCTCCAGGAATGTCTGGTTTTATGAACTAATAAATTTCTATTTTCCTGATGTTGATGGGACTTTCTACCATTTGTCCAAGGAAGATCATTTTAAATAAAATAATCATTACTAGAGCTTTAACAGATCTCCAGAGTACCTAGCAGAAAGACGGGGTGATCAAACAAGCAATCATTATAAATTTAAATAAAACGTATATCATTATAGATGTAAATAAAATTCAGAATTGTTGAAATAAGCACAAAATTTTGCTCACAGTGCAATTCATAGTTGCTTCCACATTAAGCCTAATAATATTACTTCTGGAAAAAAATAAGCAATATTAAGTTCATATATGCTGCATATTTTGCATAATATAGAAGACTCTGAAAAGCTAGACATTTGCTATTTCATTTTCATGATTTAAGACTTTCATATGGTATTAGAAACATTAACAATGTATTTGAAACTCACCGTTGCATTTCCTTTTTCTTATTGCTTTGGAAGTCTATTTTCAATTTACCATCAGTTGATGAATGTCATCCTATGAATATGAAGTTTTGGAATCATAAGCTCAGATTCCTACAAGGACACAAAAGAGACATTTACTCTATGCTGAGCTAAAAAGTATCCTCCGTGGTAATTTGGGTGAAATTAATTCCCCTTTCAGCCTCTGGGTATCAATTGTAAACTCTGCCTCAAAGTATACACAATGTGTGAGAAGGAAACACCTCCACTGTAATTCAGCATTTATCCAATAAGTAAATATAAAGTACTCACCATAATAAAAGTATGGGTCTAGGTGCTAAAGCTAGAACCACACAGATATAGAAAGTTCCTGAAATTATGACCCCAATATTCTAATGGGAGACAGAGATGATAAAATAAATAAAAGACTTAATTTCATATCAACATAACAAATAGATATGGAATTTTAAAGCTATTATATTGAGAATTTACACTATTTTCAATCTGGGGAGATAATGTTTTCGTTGAGACCTGAATGGAAGTCACCAGGTCTAGGAAAACCTGGAAAACAAACATTCTAAGGAGAGGGAGCTGGGTGTGCAAATGCTCCAAGCAGGCATTATTTCCAAAGTGCATGAAAAGCAGATGGGGATACCTAATGTGGCTGGAATGAAAGAAGCAAGAGAAAGTGTGGGAAGCCAGGAGAGCTCTGTGGGCACTGCTAAGTTTGGAAAGCCATCGAAGAGTTCTAGGCAGAGCATGACCTGATTTCCTGTCCAGAAAGGTCACCCTGGCTCTGACTAATCTGGGGGTCTAATCTGTAAGGTTCAGGGTTAGAATTCGGGTTTCCAATAGGAGGCTATTGTCATAGTCAAGGGGAGGCTGACAGTAGCTTGGACTAAAAGTGTGAAATGGAGAGAACAGGAATAACTCAGAATCTATTTGGAAGCAGAGACTGTAGGATTTCTATGACACAGGTAAAAAAAGAGAAGGAATTGACCAATCTCATAAATGCAATTGACCATGAGCTTTAAAGAATATGCCAGGATGGTTTTATTGACTCTAGCTAACACGATATACTTACCAAATCTCCAAGTTAAACTAACTTGTTGAGCTTACTCTTAATTTCAGGACATTTAATGTCTTAGAGTAAAAATGATTAAGCCAATCAAAATGATTAAGTATGTAATTTATGATGTGATCTTCTTTCCTTTGCAAGAAAAATAATAGCCTTTAAAAGAGGTGTATTGTTAGAGAGATAATGATGAGAATTTAAATGTTTTAGGTCTTTAAGTTGGCAACCTTATACAATCTTATACAGAAACTCCTTTATGACCTTCTCCATCACTTAGTAGAATCTTTAACTATTCTCATTGTTGTGTATAAGCTTTAGACTTTATTAAATACCAAACTTATTTCTATCTCCTCCAACATTGAACACATTTTCTTTCTTACCATAATAGTTTAAAAACAATTACTCAGTGCAAAAATTAATCCTCTTAGACAAATGTCTCCATAATCTTCACGTCTTCATAGCTCACTTCATAGTTTACACCCAAATCCCACCTACCAAAAAGAACTTTAACATTTTAATCCCTTGGACACACACTGAAATCCCTTGGTAGATCTGGAATACTCTAGTCTTCCCCCCAAATTCAATAAACCCTTCCATAAATTCCTAACGTTTTACTAGACAAAAGTCATGACTGGTATGGAATTTCACATGCTATGTTTCAAATTCATAACTTCAACGGTATTTCTCTCAAGCAAACTAAAGCCCACTTTCCTTCTGCACCTGACCACTCACCAGAGCTCAGCATCTCCCCGACCTCAGTGTCTAAAGTATGTCCATTCCTACAGACAACAAGACAACTGGAGTCTTTATACTCAAGTGTAAAAGAACATCTTTAATTTTGATGTGTTTAAGAAACAGGGTGTTCCCCAGAGCCTGGCTGGTGAGTACTCTCCTCCCTCCTTCTTGAAGTTAACTTCTATTCAGAGCAAAATCTTCTTTCTAGATTTGAGGCTGTGCTTTTTTTTCCCACCATATTTCATCTTCCCTATTAAACTGTAAGTTCCTAGGCCAGTGCTAATAACCACCAAAAGGTATTTAGCAAATATTTGCTTAATAAATTACTGCATATATTAATTAACAGAAAAATCAATGAATGAATAAATGAACAGCTGCTTTGATGGCTAAAATTTTACTTTGAGGGTTAGTGTCATTTGGGCCATTTTTTTTTCAACTTTCAATTCAGTTAGATTTGCATTAGAAAGCCTCCTTTGTGCAAACACTCCAGGGCAACTGTGCAAAGTTGCTTTGAAAGTAAATGCCATCAAATATTAATAAGATAAGCCAAGGGAAATAAGATCGTAGTTTGTCCCAGATAAAGAAGGGAATTTTTCCCCCTGAAGTATGAAAACATAAAGGAATTTAAAACTCCCACCCAAACACTAGACAAAGATATGTGGGTGACAAAGCTAAGAAAAGCAGATTGATTATGGCATGCTGTTAAGATTAAATGGATGGAAATCTCTGGAATGATTAACAAAGACGTTGGAAAATGCTGCTAATATCCCTTTCGGATTTTCTTCCTCAAATATACAAATCTCAGCTTTTGATCTAAAGGAAAAGTGAATTTAAAAGTATATTCCAACAATTCTACAATCTCACTGTAACCTACCATAACTAAAGTAGTTCAGGATCTCTGCTCCTGGGTCTGGAAAGACCTCATGTATTCTGATGAAAGAAAAGTAGAAATAACATCCTGGCCTGTCGGAGCTCCCACAAACCACTGAAAACAGACGAAAGGGGGTCCCACAAAGCTCACAGTGAAATGACAGTTTCCATCAGGAAATGTATTTTATTATGTCAGGAAATTAAATACTGCAAAAAAGAATCAGTCATTAAACAAAAGCTGTGCAGGCTGGTCCTCCCCCACAGTGAGAGCCATCGTCTGCCCTAGAACTATGTGTAACAGTAACAAGAGCATCAATTCATGTCAAAAGAACAGAGTTTTGTTTTTGTTTTGTTTTTTGAGACAAAGTTTCATTTTACCACCCTCAGTAGGGTGCTGTAGCATCACAGCTCACAGCAACCTCCAACTCTTGGGCTTAAATGATTCTCTTGCCTCAGCCTCCCAAGCAGCTGGGACTATACGTGCCCACCACAATGCCCGGCTATTTTTTGGTTGCAGTTGTCATTGTTTAGTTTGCCCAGGCCAGGTTCCAACCCGCCAACCTTGGTATATGTGGCTGGCATCCTAGCCACTGAGCTACAGGCACTGAGTTGGAAGAACTGGTTTTTAATTCTATCTCTGCAACCCACTGACCAGCTGACCTTGTCAAGAATGGCTTGGAATTGATTGATTATTGGTTCTCATAGCTAAAGAATGGGATCTCGTACCAAGTGGGTGACAAATCAAACACAGACACACTCAAGAAGTTCACACAAGCAGTCTCATTGCAAAAGCAGGACAATAAAATAGAAGTACATCCCAAAAGAAGGATGGGTCTATATCCACAAGTAGAGAAGAGGCTGGGGATCTGAGTCATCTCTATTTTTTATGTTTATGGCTAATGATATTCTGAGCAGTGGGAAGAATATTCTTTCTTTTTCTTAGAAGGAGATGGGGATTTCTTAGCACTCAAGACCCTCCCCATTTTTAACCTTATAGGGAAACTTCCAGGGATTGCCATGGCAATTGTAAACTGTCATAGTGCTAGTGGGTATGATTTTTACCATGCAAATGAGAGTAAGTGGGTCAAAAGGTCACCTTAAAGGTCACCTTGGGTTGGTTCTGCACACGCTCCAAACCTGGAAAAGACCCTCACCTCATGTTTCTTGCCATTGTGGGTTAAGTGCTAAATACTTATGGATGTTTATAGCCTCCTCAAGTTTACTCCCTTTCTGTGATGATGATCAGCCTGCTCCTGGTGTCTGTCCCTAATAACCTAAGCGAAGTTGCTCACTTGTCTGGTCCTCACTTTAATCATTTGGAATAAAATACCACTCATATCAATGTCACATGTATGGTATAAGCAGAATAAACTAAACCTTGACAGTGTGTTAGGATAGGCCTTCTGCTAGCCTCCTTCCATGCTTAGATAAATTTTGATATTATGTAAACAAAGAAACTTTGCATGTATAATTAGTTGTAAACTTTCAAGTAATTAACTACCAATAAATAATATATGTAACTAACCAGTATCACATTTTCTCTGACAAATCTAACATAGTTTCTGCTATGACAGAGAGCCGTGGTTAGGAATGCACCAAGTGGACCCACCACGAAGTAAAGAATATTTTACACTGAGCCAGAATTTAAATATTTAAATTAGGAAAAATGTGAAAAATCAGGCTGAGATGTAAAGCTGAGTCTGAAATGGTCTCACCACACTATGCGATAATGAGCATTAGGGATGCCTAATCAGCCATTGGCACTTCCTGGCCACTAGGGGCAGCTGGCAAGCCCTACTCTATAAAAGAAAGTCAGTCTTGCTTCAAAGCTAACTTGCTTCAAAGCTAACTTGAACGGGGGGAACTTTTTATTTTATTGAGTCATCCATGAGCATTTAGCAGTCGACTCTTGCCATCAAATTCTTCCTCTGGGATATAGAAAGACAAGCATAACATTCTCCCCTGGGGAAGTAGTCTGCACATATATGTATTAATCTCAGTGGAGACTAAAATTATTATAATCATAATACCATAAATTCATGAATTCTAAAGGAAGAGAACTTGAAAAAGTCCATTCCGTGCTCCTTAAGATGTAGGTGGATTTTGTTAAACACTTTCATATTTCTTGAAATTCCTGTTGCTTTTCCTACTCTAGTTTTCTGCCACAAGAATTGGTTTCTTCTGTTTCCATAACAGTTAGTTTTATGCATGCATATTTTGGAAACGTACACTCCAAGTAGCCAATACTATTTCTTGCCCCAGGTGGAGACATCTGTTTCCCACAGCTCTTAAAGAATACCTGTGTTTCTCTTAAGTTGTGCAACCTTTCTTCTCATTTATCTCTAAGGAGACAATGCATTCCACTGGACTTCCTTCTACAAAGAAAAACATGACACAAAGAAAGTTTATTTTCCTTGGCAAGTATTTTTTTGCTTTAACTTTCTCAATACTGCTAACCTTCCCTCATACCCGCTTGCATCCTTGATACAAAAATTGAACAAGAAAAGACAAAGAAAGTTTTCACCTTGAAATGTTCTACTTGCCCCTTTCTCAGGATTGAATGTAGAGCCATCAGTGGAAGGATTAAAGACAAGTTTCAATGGACCTAAAATAGATTAAGAAGAGCACTGATGAACAATATGAACGTATTCCTACTATCTCTTGGTTCAGTCTGGCTTTGAGGCCCCAGATCTGGTGGCCTACGTAAAATGGAAAACAAGAGATAAAGATGTGACTGCTTTGACTGAGCTCTGATGTGGGCCTCAGGAAAGAGTAATAACAATAGTATTTAGCATATGCTAATGATTTACTATAAGCCAGAAATTTATATATATTTCATGTATTCTATATATCATAATTCATGCAGTGCTTATAACAACTCCATGAGTTAAGTACCATTGGCTGGGGGGAGGGACTATGGCACAAAAAGATTAAGTAAAATGCCCAACGTCTTCCAAGTATGGGCTATGCTGCTTCTTAGAAGTTCTTGAATTTTTCACATCCAGCTCATTAGGACAGTGGACTAGATTGATATTTAATGTAAACCCCTAGGTAGACATTATCTATGAATTCCCATAATTCTTTTTGGTTCTTTTTTTTTTTTTTGCAGTTTTTTGCCAGGGCTGGGTTTGAACCCACCACCTCTGGTATATGGGGTCAGCACCCTACTCCTTTGAGCCACAGGTACTACCCTGAATTACCATAATTCTGATGGTAGTTAAGAGTCAGGATGAAGAGCAAATCCAGTGGAAAAGAGAGCCTGCTGCCATATTTAGTGTGATATGCTACGCTCTATGGCAAAAATGCAACTGAAGTGATTACATCGTTCCTACCCTCCAAAGTTTTATATTCTAAAGGTCAATATTCACATAAAATAACTAACTAGTAATTCAATCCAGTACCTATTTATTCTATTCAATTCAATAAGCATTTGCTGCAACCTTATTCTATTTCACAAACTAACTAAATATGCCAAAATCAGGGTTTGTATTCAAGAAGAAGAAAAATGAGGAAGGCATGAAATCTATTTGAAGGATACCAAGATTTATGGAGAAACACTTGCCAACTACCTATTAAAATTTCAATCTGGTGAGTGTGTTCAGGTACTAGGTACCTCAGAAGAAGGTATGACTCACATTTCTTAGAAGAACAAGGAATGCTTGCCAAAGTAAGTTATGCTTAAGCTAAATATTAAAGAATACATTTGTAATAATTTTATAAATGGAAAACTTCTCATTTTCCAGAATGAATTTCCTAAATAAAACTGTCAATTATATTTGGCATTTCCTTGATACATCATAGATATGCAAGCCTGAGAGTATAGTCCATTCATGAACACAATTAAACTTCATATGATGCAAATCAGTCTCACTTGGAGCATGACATTTGAAAAATCAATTTAGTGAAAGGCCAGCTGTCGGGGCAATGGACACGTGTGTCTTCAAATCAGTACCTGTATGCTGCCTAATACAAAACCTATGTCAATGACTAACTAGATCAACACCATTAAAAAAGAATTCTCAAGCTTTATCCATTGTATATATTATCTTCATGTATTTTAAGAATCTAATATTCTGAAATATATTTTGGGTTATTGTCACTATATTTTTAAAACAAGCTCGAAATCTAATATTTTGACTTATTTATCAGTAGTGCTCTGCTTCAGATGCATTTGTTCTTTCAAACTACCCATATTGAACACCTACTCAGTGCCAGACAGAATGTCTGGGTATGAAGGATACAGAATCTAACAAGGAAAGCAGGATTCTAGTTTGAGGATACCTACACTCTAAGAAATAGAATTATAAGGAATATATAAGGAATGAATAAATAAGCTGATTTTAGATAATGATATGTGCTATGAAGAACATAAATAAAACAGGATAGCAGGCAGGGAATGATTGGGGGGTGTAGAAGGATGACCCCGAAAACTCTCTCTGATACTATGACATTGTTATCTAAGACAAGACAAGAATGATTAAAAAGGACAAACCATGGAGGATCTGGTAAAGAGAATCCCAGGCAGTGAGAAAGATTCTGAGAAAGAGATGATCTTGGAATGTTTGAGGGACAAAAGCACAACTATAATGACCGGAGAGTAATGAAAACAAAACAAAACAAAAACAAGAGTGGTCCAAGGTGAGTTCCCAAAAGAAGACTGCAGGCAGGTCGTATTTTTTTGACAATAAGGTAAGAAGTTTGGGTTTTCTTCTAATTGTCATGGAAAGTCATTGAAAGACTGTAAGCAAGATAATGACATGATTAGATTTAAACTTTAAAAATGTTGTTCTGGCTACTATGAAGAGAATTGACCACAGGAGAAAAGAATGAAAGCAGAAAAATCAATTAGGAGACAAGTACAGTTGTACAAGTAAGAGATGGTAGAAAGTCAGACAAGAGATGGTGAGATGGGAGCACATTTGTGATGCATTTTGGAAGTAGAGCTGGCAACATACTTGAAATTGGGTTCTGATTTGTGGAGGGTATGATTAGGTCCAGAAATAAACTAGAAAAGAATAGGAAGGTAGAAAATAATAGAGTTATTTTTGCTGTGTTAAGTTTGTCTTATCTACTACACATCTGGGTGAACGTGCCAAATAAATTTCTAAAAGTACATTTAGAGGAAATAGACAGAAAATTGGATTTACATTTGAGAGTTGCATCATATAAATATTATTTCAATTCCTAGAGTTGAATAATATCATAAAAGAAAAAGCATACAGAAAAAAAGGAGGACTGCATATAGTCTAGCATGGACTCAGTGTTTTAGAATCTGGCAGAGGAGGAAGAGATTGAGAAAGAACTTAAGTAAAGTAGAAGGAAACCAAGTAAATGTGAGATCATGAAGGCCTAGAGAGGAAGTTCAAGGAGGGTCAATTTAACAGTGTTTGCTGTGAAGTCAAGAAAAATAAGGACAGTTAATTGACTCTTGAAAGTAGCGAATTAGAGGGCCCTGGTGATATTGCTGAGAGCATTTCAGGCACTTGATAGCAATGAAAGCTATATTAGCAGAATATGTTTTAGCTAGCTATTGCTGTGTAACAAGCCACCAGAAAAGTCAATAGCTTAAAATAACAACTGTAATTGCTATAGGTCAACTGGATGGCTCTGCTAATCTCAGTTCTATCTCAGCTGATCTCATTTAGCCTAGCTCATGTATCTACATCAACCTGTGGGGTAACCTGAGGGTCACCTGGTCTAGAACAGCCTCAGTTGTAATAGCAGCATCTCTGTATTGCAGATTCTCTCAGCCTCCTAAAAGACAGCCCTGGCTTGTTTGCAGAATGGTGACATCATTCCAAGAAAGAGGGCAGAAGGACACCAGGCCTCCCCAATATCATGGCCGGAAATTGGCACACCATCACTTCCCCCACATCCAATTGTCAAAAGCTAATTTGAGTTCATCTCAGAATCAGAATAGGTGGAGACTACGGACTTAGAAACCTAGGAGCATGGATATAGAGAAGTTATTAATTAAAGCTTACAATGCAATGAGTTGTCATAATTGGTTAAAAGAATTGAGAAGAGAATAGGAAAAGAGTGCATAGAGATGACCACAAATATTTTGAAATTTTTCTTATAAAGGATAACAGATAGATGGAAGCAACAGCTAAAGATGTTGAGTCAAGGGTTCTATTTTATTTGTATTCTAGACTTATTTTTTAAGATGAAATATGAAAGAATCTGTTCATAGGCTGATTGAAATGATTCACAAGAAAGTTCAAGAGTGAAAAGGAGACTGATGAAAATAAAGTCAGTGAGTGGATAAGCTAAGATTAGAGGCATCAGCCTTGTATTAATACATGAGCAGAGACATGTCTTTAAAAGTAATCAAAAGAAAAGAACAGGACAGTGTATATAAACTTTTTCTTTACGTTGAACTGGATTTTAGTTTCAGAATTTTTAGGGGTTAAGAAAACTTCACCAGATCAGGGAAATCTTATTCTTTTTTTCAAAATGCACCTGCTTATAAATCAAAATCACAGGACTGTTCATACCAAGGAAGTTTATTTCTCCTATGAAATAAAGTTGTTGAGAAGAAAAGACAAAATAAATTCAGAAGAGAAATCACCTGCTGTCAATGTCTTGACTCCAGAAATCAAAATATTTCACAATGATTAGAAAACCTATGGATAAACTGTGTCCTTGGGGAAGTCACTCGTCAATGTAAAATATTCATTTGAATCCCTTGTACAAACTTGCATACACTAACCATACTTCTAGAGTGTTATATTTTGAGTAGTCAATGTTGAAACATTCTTCCTTTCAGTAATCACTTGAGAAATTGAAATAGTCATTCAGTTAAAGATTTCTTAAATTTACAAACTACTGCATGCATAAAAATTCATCAACTCATTCTGGAGATCTGTGGAACAAATTGCCCATGAATTGGGTGAAATGTCTTTGAGTGTCTAATGCCATTTAGGAATATTGGTGCAGAGAGACATGGGTGGGGAGGAAAATTTCACAAAACTACAATTTAAAAAACTTTAGTTTATTATGAAGTTTTTACAAAACATGTACAGAGACTATTTCAAAATCAGAAGCACTCTTTGATTCAAAACAGGTTGTCATTTCACTGAGAACTCTGATTAAATATCTAAAAACAAAATTCTTGTGTCAGTTTAAGTCAGGTCTTTATTTTCATGTAAGTTGAAGCCAATGAAAAAGGACTTCTAGGTCAAGAATGAAAGCTTCCTAATTTCCATAACTTCCCTATGAAATCCTCTCTACATAAGTCTTCACCCTACATGGATGGGCTCAGGCTGCCCATGAGGACCCCAACAGGATAGAATTATGAGCATAAGCACAAGGTGGATTTTTTAAAGACTTCCTGACTTCCATTTGCCATTAAAGAAAACAATCCAACATCAGATTTTTTCCAGGATTCTTCATCTGACTCTAGGGGCACTTGACTGAAACAAAAACATCACATTGAGAGAGAAATGAGCAGGTGAGGAAATACAGTAGGCAAAGTCACCACAAGTAGACCAGTTGACGACTAGGAATTCACAGCATGAGAAAAGAGAAAGAACAGTCCAGAGGCAAGTAAAAAATAAGGTAAGATTTTTGTTTTTGTTCTGGGTTGTTGTGTTTTGTTTTCTGGAGATGAGGTCTCATATAGTTCAGGCTGGTCTTGACTCCTAGGTTCAAGCTATCTTCTTGCCTCAGCCTCTGGAGTAGCTGGGATTACAGGCACACACTATTGAGCCCAGCTAGAAAAAAGGTAACTTTAATTTACTTTGGTAAATACTTATTGAACACCTACCATGAATCAGATATAGTTTGGAAATAAAGATGGAAGAGGTATATAAAGCAAGGGAGACACACAAGCAAAGGATATTGATGTGATACAATGGCAAGGAATACACACACATAACCAAGCCTGGGATACCAGAAGGGCTACCTGGAAGATGTATTGCTTGACGTCTATCTTAAGGGAATACATAAGAACTAGTGACGTAAAATAGAAGATTTTGAGGCAAGGAAAAGCAAGATCCAAGGGCATGAACAATCATAATATCTACAAGAAGATAGCTTAAACAGGCAGTAGGCTTCCGTGATTATGGAGAATATTGTTTGGCAAGCATGAATTTTATTCAGTAGCTAAATCCTTTCAGAGATATAAAGATTAGAGACTGAGAAATCAGCAATGAGTCATGCATAAGTTTATAAAAAGGAAGGGACACATTTTAGAAAAGAATATAACATTGGTGGGACTTGATAGATATCTGGAAATACAGGCAGTTCTTTGTAAAGACAGGTGGAACAGGAAGGTGGGCATGGCAGGAGGGGTAACCAATGGAAATACACCGTGAATAAGAGGCCTAGCAGGTGAAACAGCATTCGGACTGAACCTCAGCCCCGGAACTTGTGAAATCCTTCCCCTGCCAGCAGACATCCACATGGAGATGATCCCAGAGGCCCGTGAACAGAGCCTAAAGCAAACAGAAGGATGCCTTGTTTTTAAACTTTCACCTATAGGGCACAATGTGGGGTATACAGCACACCCCTTGGCTGAAGGGCTCAGCGGACAACTTGAACTTTGCCTGAGAAATGCAAACAATGTAACCTAATCCTTCGTACCATCACATTAATCTGAAATTTTTTAAAAAGGGGGGGGAAAGGATACCTTGCTTTATTGCATTTTTCAGAGATTGTGTGTTTTACGAATTGAATCTTTGTGGCATCGAGCAAGTCCACCAGCATCATTTTTCCAACATCATGTGTTCACCTCATGTCTCTGTGTCACAGGTTAGTAATTCTCACAGTACTTCAAACATTTTCATCATTATGTCTTTTACGATGATCTGTGATCAAGGATCTTTCATGTTCTTATTGTCACCATAGAAGATGGAGAACTTTTTTTTTTGAGACGGAGCCTCAAGCTATCCCCCTGGGTAGAGTGCCATGGCATCACAGCTCATAGCAACCTCCAACTCCTGGGCTCAAGCGAGTCTCCTGCCTCCACCTCCCAAGTAGCTGGGACCACAGGCGCCGCCACAACGCCCGGCCATTTTTTTTTGGTTGCAGCCATCATTGTTGTTTGGCGGGCCCGGGCTGGGGATTTGAACCCACCACCTTACGTGTACGTGGCTGGTGCCTTAGCCGATTGAGCCACAGGCGCCAAGCCTTTCCAATATTTTCTTTTAGAATTCTTATTGTTTCATGCCCTAGGTTTAAGTCTGTTATCCATGATGAATTAATTTT
>CAUYQV010065110.1:0-13278 GCA_963574575.1 Galagoides demidoff | reverse complement strand
GTACACCTAAGGTGGTGGGTTCAAATCCCCAGCCCGGGCCCACCAAACAACAATGATGGCTGCAACCAAAAAATGGCTGGGCATTGTGGCGGGCGCCTGTGGTCCCAGCTACTTGGGAGGTGGAGGCAGGAGACTCACTTGAGCCCAGGAGACTCACTTGAGCCCAGGAGTTGGAGGTTGCTGTGAGCTGTGATGCCATGGCACTCTACCCAGGGGGATAGCTTGAGGCTCCGTCTCAAAAAAAAAAAAAAAAAAAGGATCTGGAGTTAGAGGGACTTTCCTGCTTCTGCTCTGGCTGTGCCTGAGGCCAGACAGGGAAGGGATCAAACAGTGGCTTCCCGGCCCCTCCCTGTGGGGAGCAGCCCTGTGAGTATCCCACCTAACCTTCGGCTCTTGCTTTCCACCCCTTGGCTTGTTCTGGCCCTAGCCCTGCCCCCTGGCCACCTTGGTCACCCAGGACCCTGTTGCCTCTCACCCAGGTCCCAGATGTACGAATCACTGCTCATGCCCATGGGTGCCCGCTGAAAATTCAAGCAGGAATACGCTATGGCCAACTTTCTGTTGCCATCAGGGTGCCAGGAAAGGTGTGTGGCTGACCGCTTGATATCCTGGGGGTCCCTTCAGGAGAGAGGAAAGAGGACAGAAGAGTGAGGCTCCCAGTTTCTTAGTAGCTCAGGTTTTTTTTCTAAAAAATTCAATTATATTTAAACAACCACATTCCCTTAGGGCAATCTATTTTAAAAACAAAGTTTATAAGGCTCCCATCAATGGAAAACCAAGCTCCAAGCTCACCTGCCATAAGTAGAAGACAATAATGAAAACTAAGATGATGGAAACAGAACATTAAGTTCCTGCTGAAGGGTTTGGGGCCTGAGACCTGATCCTCCATTACCATAAAAATACAGAGGGGGCAGCGAATCCAGAAGTCTGCTCCTTGGTATTTGCCCAAATGAGTTGAAAATCTCTGACCACACAAAAGCCTGCATGTAAGCATTAATGGTAGCTTTATTATGACAGTTTTGAGATACACAGAAGTCCAGAAATGTAAAATTCACACAGACAGAAACAAATGAAGCCCTCCCAGCAACACTGATAAGTCAAGCAAGATGACTCCGAATGAAGAATCAAGATGAATCTGATCCGCGCACAGAAAGGATGCTGTCAGGCCAGGCGTGGTGGCTCACGCCTGTAATCCCAGCACTTTGGGAGGCTGAGGTGGATGGATCGCCTGAGCTCATCAGTTTGGGACCAGCCTGAGATAGAGTGAGACCCCCCTCTCTAAAAACAGCTGGGCATTTTGGGAGGCCCCTGTAATCCCAGCTATTTGGGAAGCTGAGGCAAGAGAATTGCTTGAGCCCAAGAGTTAGAGGTTGCTGTGAGCTGTGATGCCACAGCGTTCTACAGGGGGGCATGACAAAGTGAGACTCTGTCTTAAAAAAACAAGGGGAGGGCGGCGCCTGTGGCTCAAAGGAGTAGGGTTCCAGCCCCATATACCGGAGGTAGCGGGTTCAAACTCAGCCCTGGCCAAAAAGTGTAAAAAAAAGACACTGTCGACTGTGTTTCTTGGACGTGAAATAATGGATCCTCACAAAGTTTGTCTCAAAACTTTTGTAGTGACCCACATAACAGCCAAAACTTGGAAGCAACTAACCTGTCTTTTGGTAGGTGAATGGATAATAAATTGTGCTAATATTATTCAGTACTAAAAAGAAATGAAGGTCTGGCCCAGTGGCCCAGTGGCTCACGCCTGTAATCCCAGCACTCTGGGAGGCTAATGCAGGTGGAGTTCAGGAGTTTGAGACTAGCCTGAGCAAGAGTGAGACCCCATCTCTACTAAAAATTAAATTTAAGAAAAAAATATGGTGAGAGATGGGCGATTCTTCCTTAAAAAAAAAATGCTGTCTTTCACAGTCCAGAGAAAAGGACAAAAGACTTAATGGCCCCAAACTGAGACCCTCTCCCTAAAGCCCTCAGACAGAGGAAGGACGATGGGCAAGGAAATAACTTCCTCTCGGTGGGATCTGATGCCACACCCGGGCACCATCACAGAGGAAAGAGCTGGCTGGGAGGCAGAGGACCGGAGGACCAAGGTTGGGTCACCCACCCACTGACTGCCCTAGGGCATATCGCCTCCTGGGGATCAGTTTTCTTCTCAGCAAACCACAGAGGTTGGCCAGCACGATCTCGGCTGCACCATCCTTCTGGGGAGCTCCACTAGTGAGGTCAGCAGAGGCAGCTCCTGTCCACCTGTGCCCTTCCCTGCACCCCCACTCTGTACACCACAGTTCAGCCCTGGATCAGAAAAAGGCCCTGGCTGTGCTGGGATGGGGTCAGATACTTCCAGAACCCCCAGTGGATTGTGGTAGCATAATAAATACCCTAGGGTTGGCCCTTAAGATTAGTGCAGGGGTCCTCAAACTTTTTAAAAAGGGGGCCCGTTCACTGTTCCTCAGACCATGGGAGGGCCGGACTGTGGGCCCCCGGCCGAGTCGGCTGCTAAGCAGGACAGGCAGTGGCAGCAAAACCCCTGGTGGGGGGGCGGTGCCTGTGGCTCAAAAGGGTAGAGCGCTGGTCCCATATGCCAGAGGTGGCGGGTTCAAACCCAGCCCCGGCCAAAAACTGCAAAACGAACAAACAAAAAACACCCAGGAGGCGGGACAAATGTCCTCAGCAGGCCACATGTGGCCCGCGGGCTGTAGTTTGAGGATGCCTGGATTAGTCACTTCCAAAATGCCTTTCATCTCTGACATCTTGCATCACCCAGACCCAAGAGGTCTGTTCCTGATCTGCCCCCGTTCCTGATCCCGGAGGTGCTCAGCCTTCCCATCCCCCTGGGTGACCCTCCGGCCTTCTGCTCTTCTCCACTCATCCGCATCACCTTACCTTCAACACTGAGGCCCCCAGGCACCGTCTCCCTCACTTCTGCCCCCATCACACCCACGAAGACAGCCCCGTCCACCAAATCTCCACAGACGAGATGTCCTTCTGCCCGTGTCCTTACCCCTTCCCTGTCCCCAAGCTTTCCTTCCCATGGGCGTCTTTCCAAAAACCAATAAATGTGCTCAAAGGCTGTTTTAGGTCAGTGCATTCATTTCCTGAGGCTGCTGCAATGTGGCACCACAGACCGGGTGTCTTCGTATATCAGAAGTTTATTCTTTCACAGTTCTGGAGGCCAGGAGTCCAAACTCATGGGCATTCTCCCCATGTCAACATATACACATACATATACATACACATATATAAATATGCACTGTACAGTTGCTCTGACTCACGGCAGGGTTAGGTCCTGATAAACCCATGGTAAGTTGAAAACATCAGAAGTCAAAAATGCACCTGCCAAACCTCACAGCCTAGCCTACCTCAAATTCTACCTTAATTGTGCTCTAACACTTACATTAGCTCACAGTTGGGCAAAATCATCTAACACAAAGCCATTTTATAGCAGAGTGTTGAGTATTTCACGTCATTGACGGAACATTGAACTGACAGTGACAACCAGAATGGCTGCAGAGGTCCTCAAAACACGGGTTCTACCAAGTCAGGTTGCTTTCACACGATTGTAAAGCTGAAAAATCATTCACCCCAAAACTCAGGAACTGTATGTATGTTTTAAACAAAAACTAGCACTCTTCAGGAACAATCAACTACACTTTGATTTGGTTTTCACATAATACATCTTGGAAATCACCCCATATTGGCCCAAATGAGTTACCCTGCTCATTTTATCAGCTGCCTGGCACTCCATGGTGTGGGCACAACAGCATCACGAGGACCAGCCCCTGAGATGGAGCTAAATTGTTCCAGCCTTTGGCCGGCACACACCTACCACAGCAACTGTCCACACACATGCCAGCAGGATGAATCCCTGCTGTCCACCTGCCAGCCCTCAAGGTTATTCCCAGATTCACGCCCGTGAGTGCAGGATGAGGTGGGGGTCATTTACGTGTGGTGCTCCGTACTTATGCCCCCAGTACGCAGCTTGGCAGATTCTCTGTGAGTCTCTCCCCGGGGTCTGTACCCCCCTTTCCAGCACCACACCTGCCCCAGGGTGGGTGGAGACCATTTTTCGGCTGGGCGCCTTATTTCTCTGCCTCTTATGAAGCTCTGAGCACAGAGAGCACTGCACCCATGGCACACGGCGGCTGGAAAAAATTTGCCTTTGGGGGAACCCACAGGGTAGAGAGGTAGGCCAGATGCACGCCCAGCTGCAGAGCTACCTGAAAACATTGATGGTTTTAGCAGAAGGGGCCTCATCTGTCACCTCCACCTCCTCCTCTTCAGTGAAGTACTTCTGGTAGATGTCGATGGCGTTGTTCTGCTTGATGCAGTGCTCCATGATCTGGGGGAACATGCCAGAAGGCCTTAGCGGTAAAGGGGGGGTCTTTCCAGACTGCCTGGGACTGAGGAAGGGAGGGCAGGTGCAAGACATAACTGCCCCTCATTCCAGCCCATGAATTTTCAATGCTGTCACTTTCAATTAGTACTTGGTAATAAAATAATATTACTCCCTATATACAAAGCATTAGTACACATGTAGCACTTAAACAGACATCTGGTATACCTGCAGTGGTAAAATTTCATGGGGGGAGGAGGAGGTGATTAGGAAGAGATGGCAGTGCAGAAAAGGTTGAAGACCACTGCTCTAGCCAAACGGAATTATTAACCCCTCCATATATAGGCCCCCATCTCCCAATGCCTCCATGCAGAGTGCCCTACTCATTATTCCAAATGTTCCACATGGGAAATCCTGCTGCCTCTCCCAGGAAGCCTTCCAATCACTTCAGCAGGAGACTTGCAAAATGGCAAGTCACCCTTCTCTTAAAGCTCTTTCTTTCTTCTCTCTCTCTTTTTGTTTTTTGAGACAGTGTCATCCAGGCTGTACCACAGTGGCACAATCATAGCTCACTGCAGCCTCAAACTCATGGGCTTAAGTGATTCTCCTGCCTCCGCCCCGCAAAGTGCCGGGTGCATTACAGGTGTGAGCCACTGTCCCCAGCCTAGCATTTCTTTCTTTCTAGGTTATGAGGTGATGTCTCTGCATTTGGCCTTGACCTCCAGCAGATTGCAAACTCTTTGGCACAGAATGTGAGATTCATTTTGCAACCTCCACTGTGCCTGTAAGGAGACTTGGGCTCAGTCTGAATTTGCTGAAGGAAGGAATGATCCCTACTGGCTGCCGGGTGAGGCTCTTTTGGGGTCCTCTATGGGCAAGGGGCTTCCTGCTTTTCAGGCTCCTCCTAAAGCCTGTTCAGCCCTGCACCTCCCTGCCTTACCCTTTAGCCTACTATTGGCGGACCTCCATCTGCCCAGACAGACGGCTGCATAAAAGGGGCCAGCTGGTCTCTTTCCCCCAGTAGCCACAGGAGCCCATACAGGGCTGGCTGGGCGTGGCACCCCGGCGGGCCCTGGAGTGCAGGGCGAGGTTTCCACAGCTGGGTGGAAGAGAGAGCCTCACCGAGCCCAGCTGCATGATGGCATTGATGTAGTTCTCGTCCTTCTCCACTTTCTTCCGGAAGCGGATCGTCTGTTCCAGCTCCATCGGGTTCACATCCTTGGGCCAGCCGCCCTCCACGTGGTTAACTCCCCGGGTCTCCATCTCAAACCGCTCTGTGTTGGCCTGAACAGAGAGTTGCAGGTGAGACGGTGTCTGTGTCTGGTACACTCACAGGCAGAGTGGCTCCCAGGGCTGGGATGGCGAGGGCCAGGGCACAGGATTCTCGGGCACCAGCAAGGAACTTCCCGGTCCTCAGGTGGTCACAGGTAGATGCAACAGTGCCACCCTGTGGGGCCAGCAGTTTTGCAACTGATACCAGAAAGTCCAGTTCTAATCTAACTTGCTCTGAACCCTAATGGGCCAGAGGAACCTGCCCACCTGTTCTGTGAGAGTCCAGAGGAAAAAAGGAGTGAATAATCCCCCTCACTCTGCCACTAACAGCATCCAGAGACCAAAACATTACAGGCAGTTGGGCTCGGCTTTGCTGGTCCTCTGTAGCCCAGAAGACAGTTTTATCTGTTGGTCTTGCCACTTGGCCTTCTTTCCATTTTTTCTCATTTTTTTTATTGTGGCAAAATGCATGTCATATAAAGTTTACCACTTAACTTTTTTTTTTTTTAAGTGAAAAAGTCTCTCTGTGTTGCCTAGATTGGCCTTGAACTCCTGGGTTCAAGTGATTCTCCTGCCTCAACCTCCGAGTAGCTGGGACTACAGGAGCTACTCGACATGACTACACCATGCCTGGCTTACTGTTTAACCACTTGTAAGTGTAGGATTCACTGGCATGATCCCACACAATGTTGTGCGACCATCACTGCTGTCTTTTATATCATGTCACTGGGAGCCTGGTACCTACTGAGCAGCGGTCTCCACCTACCTTTCATTTTTAAGATGGTGCTCTTGAAAGTTAAAAGTCTAGACAGGGCGGAGCTATGACAGGAGGGTCTCACAGGGTTGATGTGGCCCCTGTGGTGGCCATTCTGTCTGTTGGCTACACCCCAGGCACAGTAGTCCTCCTCCCAAGGCAGTAGTTAGGCCTGCTGAGCTGTGAGTCACTGGAACCACCCACACCCATACCTACCTAGCTGTTGAATGTGCTTTGACCAAATCAAGTGATTTTTCACTCAATCAATCTGGACAGGATAAATCAGGTTGGCTATCTTACTCCATCTAATTTCCTTAGCAGTGCTTGACCTGGTCAAGAGCAGATCACCTAGTCCACACACAGGGAGCTCTCCAGGTCCAAACGGCAGGAACTTTCTGTAAATCACCACCCTTCTCTCAAGAAGGGAAGCTGTCTGTAGAAAAGAAACCCCACACCCCCCACCACCTCTCCCAGCTGTGCCAAATGCTCCAAATGACGTTGCCGAGCAATTAGAGGTAAAGCAAGGGCCCCGGGACAGAGACCATCTCGGGTCACACTCACCTGGCCCAGGCAACAACTGGCGCTGGGCCTTCTCCTGACCCTGTGCACTGCGGTGGGTCTTGGGGGGGCCTCTGTGCTCACCCTTCCAGCATCTGCAGGGGTCCCCTCTAACTAGTTTTCAGGTGCCCTGGGCCACCTGGTCCCACTTGGCTACCCCTGGCCAGGCCCCCTGCCTGCCCACTTCCTCAGTGGCCCAGGCCCTCTGTTGGGGACCCACCTCATGTTCTGACATGGTGGCTGAACATTGGATGGCCGTGTCCACTGGGCTCCGCTCCACGAACTGCTCGGCCAGCTCTGGGTTGGGCGGGATGTCGATGTTCAGCTCGGCCTGGCGGTCCGAGAAGTTGCACTGCTTCCCGAACTCGCTGCGCTTCTTGAGGTACACGTACACGATCTCCATGGCAACGGGGGCTGCGGGGGGCGAGGGCGGGTGTGGGATGAGGGCTCCCCACGTCCCTGTCTCCCCCGTCTCACTGGGTTCTCCATGTTCTCAATCTGATTGGGGTGGGGGGAGGTGAGTCTAGGGAATTTATCAAGAAGCTGCATCTGCGTTTGAAAAAATCCTCTGAGTGCTGACTGTGTTTTAAGTCTTATCTTGTTTGGTTCCTGCAGTTGCTCTCTGAAGTAGGCAAGAGGTGCCCTGAGCGGCCTGCTGGGGGTCACATAGCTAATAAGTGCTGCGGCCGCTCTGCCTGACTCCTAAGCTCCTACCTGGACACTGTTGTACTGAATCAATACTCTTATTGGGAGGCAGGGAGAGGCAGCGATGGGGGTGATGTTGGGCCTGAATCACGCAGCACACAGATTTGGGAGCCTTTTCTGGAAACTTCCCATCCAACCATCCAGGAGGCTCATCCTCTGGCTCTAGGTCGCCAGCCTCTGCCTGCCACCACCTTCTGGGGGCCCCACTGGGCATCTCTTCCCTCCACGTCACTGCAGCCAGGACAGAGCTATGACACAGTCTGAGACAGGGAGCGAGCCACAGCCTCTGATGTGTGCCGCTGGTCCCAGAAGGCACACAGGGGAACTGAGAAGAAGGCTGGGCTGGGCCCTGACGTCACCAGCTCTCTCCCAGTTCTGGCCCTGCCCTCCCCAGCTGTGTGACCTTAGCCGGGCCACTCAGTCTTCCCAAGACCTGAGGCACTCGTGATTTGCTGAGAAGGGAAATGAAAGTGCTCCCTTGGCCACAGAGCCCGTGTTCAAACACAGGGCAGGAGAGGCCTGTCTCTCGGATGCTGACTGGAAGTTTTAAAAACACACCAGGCAGTTCCCACAAATTGCCCTTTACTCACCTCCAAAGAGACCCTGCTCCTCTGACCTCCCTTTATATCTACTGGGTCTGAGGGCTTGTTCAGTGACATAGATGGCTGGCCACTTGCCAGGCTCTGTCTGTGACATTACGCTATGGAACGAGCAGAGCAGTCTGTCTGCTGGCCACCCTAACTCCCCGAAATTGTGCCTTTGATGACGAGTTCCCAAGGGCCGAGAGGCTGGGGCGATACAGGGCTCCCAGGGTTGCACAGGACCCCACCACAAAAGCTGCCCAATGAGTGGTGCCACTGCTGGGCACAGGGACAACAAATCACAGATGAACTGGGATTTGTGACCAAGGCCCTTGCAACGCCCAAAAGATGAGGCTTTTGCCCATGAGCAAGTGCTGCTGTCTTTAAACAAGCTGAGGGTTTGGTGGGAAAATAACTGGAGGGAGTATCCCCTGCTTTCAGGAAAATCCATATAGAAACATCTAAACAAGAAACGGATTAAAGAAAGAAAACACTATTCAAAAGAATTGCTAGAGCAGCAATTCACTGTACCAAGCAACTCTGTCCTTGAGTTTTTGCCCAGGAATGCCCTCTAAGGAACCCTAAATGACTCTACTTTTTAAAGAAATCTAATTACATAGAATTTGCTAGGTAGGTACAGATTTTACGAATGCCAAACAATATACTTTGACTTTATTCTCACCATAGTTCCCATTATTCTACTTACTCGATAGGCAAACGTTTATTAAACCCACCATGCACGCTCGCTTCAGCAGCACATATACTAAAATTAGAAAGATACACAGATTAGCCTGGCCCCTGTACCAGGATATCACGCAAATTTGTGACGTGTTCCATAATTTTTAAAAGAGAAAAGAAAGAACCCCACTGTGCATAATCAAGACTGCAGTGTACTAGCATGAGCGCAGACACTGAGATCAATGGAGTGGAATTGGGAGTTCAGAAATAAACCTTTATGCTATGGTTGACTGATTTCTGACAAAGGTCTCGAGGCTGAGCAGTGGAAGGAAGGATGGAAGGATTGTCTTTCCAGCAAATGGTGCTGAGACAACCGGAGATTCTCATGCAAAACAATGACCATAGACCCCTACCTCACGCCATGCACATGCCTCTTTTCTGTGGTTTGGACACTCCTTCCTCAAGTGGAAACAATGGTTTAGAGGGCACAGGGTGGAGAGAGAGGCCCAAACTGCAGCAGGGTGCCCTAATGTGTTAATTCTACACGAACAAAGACAGAACCTTGTGAAAAATATGCTAATTCAGTGAAATTCCCCCCTCTGCCAACACATTGTGAAGCACCTGTGCCTGCCTCCCACTCAGGGCTGCTGGGCTCAGGCAATTAGGGGCTGCCTGTCTGTTTCTCTTCTAAAAGACAATTGCTATGCCGGCTCCTAGGGGATACAAGGAGGCTTAAGAGAATGAGGAAACTCCAGGAAGACAGAAATAGCCTCTTTATCCCAGATCAGATTTTTAACAGCTTTGCTTTCCTTCTCGGTGCTTCCCAAGGCCAAGCCCCGAGGGAGAACAGAGGCATTGTCTTGTGTCTGGAGGCAGACAGAGGGGACATTTAAAGGCTGGCCGGGTGATGGGAAGACAGCTCATTCAAGGACCCAGAGCAGGCTCTTTCTGAGAAGCTGGCAGGGCAGGAGGATGAATAGCGAGGTCTCAGGGTGGCCCCTCCACCCCCTGTGGGACCATCACTACTGGGTGGGCTTCCCCAAGCAGGGCCTGAGCAGGGGTGCCTGCAAGGGGGTTCACGGGGGGGAGGGGGAGAGAAGTGTCACTGCCTTCTGGTAGTTTCAAGGGGAGATTGCTCCCCACCCGTGGGAACCTAGAGCCCCAGAGGCGTACAGAATAAAATATAGGGACACACAGAACCAGAACCGGGAGAGATGCTCTTGTCCAAACATCAAATATGCAAGCATCTCCCCCATCCCTGGGGACGGAGTCAGATTGGAACCATCACCGACTATAAAAGCAAAACTCGTCTTGTGCAGTGAGAATGAGCAAAGTAATTCCTGGAGAGAACTTCCCATGGCTTAAGAGAAAGTGTGTTTTCCAAGCTGGGAGGGAGGCCAAGAAAATATTGGGAAGGAGGAGTGTCAGTGTGGGAGCTTCGAGGGAGGAAGGCTGGGGGGTCCACAGTGGATTCCGGGTGGAAAAAGGAGATGAAACCACTTTCCTCTTCTTAATCCCTGGGCAGTCCCAGGCTGTTGGGCCTTGCATGGCACCTGACAGGGCAGAGAAATGAGGAAGGGGGTGTCCTTCCCTCTTCCTTATGCACCTTCCGGAATTCTGGGGCCCTACAAGCGTCATTCTACCTTCAAAAGAGCCAGATCTCCCTAGCCATCTGCAATGCTAGGCATGGCTGACCCCCCCACCAAGAAGGTGGAGTTGGAGGTCAGGAAGAAATGGGAGGAGGTCCCCAGAATTGGGGAGTGATGCATTTACCTGCTCTCCCCATTCCACTGCTGTCTCCTGGGGCCTGTGGTCTCCTTCCTTAGCCCGATGCCCAAGGCCTGAGGCAGAGAAGGGGCTCTAGACTCACACTGTCACCTGCTGCCTGAGTGACTGTGACACCAGCTCTCAACCAAAGGTCTCTAGAGCTCTCTCCCCTACTCCTCTTCTTCCTCTACTGACCTTGAAACACAAAGCAAAGGATTTGAGAGGGAAAACACAGATGGGGGTAGGGGGTGGACTCTGAAAGCCAGGAAAAGATGCAGGTCATGCAGGTCTGTGTTCAAGTGGTTCAGGAAGAAGGAATCTGGGGGGACGCATCAGCTGTGTGACCGTGGTCATGATGCCTGCTAGGCATGATAATGAATAATGAAAGGAAGCACTTAAAGAGCTTGCCACCTCACATGTGCACAATACTATTAATTTCCTTGTTTCTAGTCTTAACAGAAAGCTTTCCTCCTAACTCTGGTGAAAGTGTTCACGGAGCCCTCTGATCGGAGACGCGGGGAAAAGAAACTGCAGACGGGACCTGTAAACCCTATAGAGGTCCCCAGCCTGCATCAGGACCATGGGGCTGCAGGAGGCAAGGTGTTCAGAGGCTACAGGGGCGCATGACTTGGGGGGTATCTGAGGCAGAAGGCACAAGGAGCTCTACTGCTGGCATCCATCACGGGGCAGAGCTAGCCCGGGAGGAAGTTCCCCAAGAGAAGTTGTTTGGTCATTACTAAGCTGTAGAAAGGTTTCCCCTTTCATTTTCCACTCTCATCTCTAGCCTCAGGCGTCCTCCCATGCCGGACCCCTTACCTTGGCTCAGCTCCTCCTACCACTGGGCCTCTGAGGACGCACGCCAGCGCCAGAGCCAGAGCCTAGCTCTGGGTCACCGCTCCCCAAACCGCTCAGAGCAGCCGCGGAGTTTACCCGTTGCCTAGCAACCCCGGCCGGTCCGGGGACGCAGAGCGGTGCGGAAGGTGGCTGAGCACGTGACTCCTGTCCTGCCACCTCGGAAGCGCTTATCCCTCTTCTGCCTTTTGGAAGTCTCCAGTATTAGGAGAAAAATTAACCAACAAGTTACTAAATGCCAGAAATGATAACCGTTTACAGGGGCTTTGCCAAGGCGCTTAGCCAAGTCTACAAACATGCATCGGGCAAGGTACCGAGAGAACGCAAACAAGAAGAGCCAGCGCTTCTGGAAACCAGGAGCCTTGGCTGGTGGTGGCTGGCTCTGCCGTCTGCTTAGGATCTTGGCAGGTTATTCTGCCACGCTTGCCTTCAGTGTCCTCATGGCTCTGCTGCCCTATCCCCTGCACGTTGTATAATAAACACGCCTCCTGCCACGCTGAAATGGAAGGTCCTTGAGATAGGGGCTGGGAAGATCCACAGCTTAGCTCTGTGGAAGGCACGTTGTCCAAGGCGTTGAGCTCACTGAATGAATGAACCAAATGAAACGATTGTTTCTCAGGGGCTTAGGGCAAGTAAGCAGACAATTTAAACTGAAAGAAGGGAATCTGGGGTTGGAAAGATGAGTTTGAACCCCAGCTTAGCCACTTACTATTTACGTAAACTTGGACAAGTTCTTTTCTTTTCTAAGGCTCGACTTTCCTCATTTGCAAGGTGGGGGGTGGTGGCAGTTCTTATGGGATAACTGGGAGGATGAAGAGAGAGGATGACACAGAGGAGAGTCCAGCCCAGTGCTGAAGGCAGAGTTGGTGCTGCTGGAATGAACAGCAGCTCAAGGAGTGGGGTTAACCGGAGTTCAGGGGCTGATGTCAGAGATTTGGACTGCGGCAGACAAGGAATGAGTCATCCAGCAAGTGGGATTTGGGGTTTGGTACCGGGTCTTGAAAGATATTACGGTTATGAGTTGCAGGCGGAAGAGGTGGGAGAGCATGGTGTGAGCCAGGAAGGGGTGGGTGGTTAAATGGATAAAGAGGAGGATGACTGGTGGGTCATTGGAGTTGACAGTCCTTGCAGGGAGAAAATGAGAGACATTTGCAAAGGTCAGCAGGGGCCAGTCTGTGGGGGGTCCCGAGAGGCAGCCTAAGGCACCCAGACATCTGGCGGGAAGCCCTGAGCTGGCTTTTGGATCTGTGAAAGGAAAGAAAGCAAAGTTCCCTTCCTGCTTCCCAGCTTCTCCAGTGACCGTGTCTCCCTCACGACCCACCTGCCTTTAAGGGGCAAGTGCAACAAAATTCCTGAGATGGCACCTTGTTGGGCCACACTAACCAAGGACAAGCCTTTAAATAACCACTGCCACCAACCTTTTCCCGCTCAATTTTGGCTCCCACCAGCTTCTCTGGGCAAAGGACTTCCTTAGGGTGGGCACTGAGGCAGGGCGACAGGGCTGTGTGGAGGACGTCTGAAAGCCTCTGGCTTGGTGCAGTCAGTGTCAGATTAGACCCAGACGAAGCTGCCGGACAGGAAAAGGACCTGCTGCACATGGAGCGATGGCTGCTTGGGGCTGCAACCACAGTGCACCCGTCCGCACCCTGCCCCCAGCTCAGACATGTTATTCCGTGGGTGGGAAAGTGGTGGTGGGGGGGGGGGGGGGCACCTAATGGCAAGGGCACCCCCCGACCGCATACCGGTGCCATGATTGACTGCAGGGGGGCCCCCCCCCC
>CAUYQV010065105.1:0-18288 GCA_963574575.1 Galagoides demidoff | reverse complement strand
TTTTTTTTTTGAGACAGTCTCACTCTTTCACCCTTCACAGAGTACAGTGGCATCATCTTAGCTCACTGCAACTTCAAACTCCTAGGCTCAAGTGATCCTCCTGTCTCATCTTCCCAAGTAGCTGGAACTATAGGCATGTGTCACAACACCTGACTAATTTTTCTATTTTTAGTAAGTCAGGGTCTCACTTTTACTTAGACTGGTCTCAAACTACTGACCTTAAGCAGTCCACTTGCCTTGACCTCCTAGAGTGCTAGGATTACAGGTGTAAGCCACCATGCCTTGCCTTAGAGCCAGCCTTTGAATTTAAAATTTAAAAGGCTTATCTTCTTTTCATCCAGATATAGCAAAATGTTCTATTAAGTAGTAGAATTTTTAAATGGCTGGTAAAGAGGACTTTGAATTAAAAGAAAAAAAAGAAGAAAAAGATGGAGTTTGTTTAAAAGATAAATTTCTGAGGCACCACTAGTTTGACTCAGCAATATTGGTATAATGAGTACCAAAGATGATCCTGATGCAGATATTTGGGGATTAATTTTGGAGAAAAATAGATTAAGAGCATATTACATACTTTAAAGCTGCCCAGTGAATATTTAATTCATATATGCTAAATTATTAGTTATATAACCCATGATTTCAATTATAACAATGATAATAATAAATAATAACCTGTCAATAAATTTTTATTGAGCACTTACTATTTTCCAGATCATGTTGTAGGTGTTCATAATATAGCACTGAAAAAAAATCACAAGTCTCTACCCTGAGGGTGTTTATATTCTATGTGGAAGTGACAGAAAAGAAATAAATCAGTATATATCAGAGGCTGACAAGTGTTTTGTAGAAAAATGGGGCAAAGTGGGTGAAAATATGGTCCAGAGGAGTAGGAAGGGAAATGGTATTTGTTGTGTTCATTATAATTTTTAGGTGTTTTATTATTTTTTTGTTAATCCTCAGAACACAGAAGTGTATTATTCTTATTTTATTAATACCAAAACTAAGATTAATGAGGAAATAATTTTCATGAGGAAACTCATTAAATGATTTTCTCAAGGTTTCAGAGATGGCACCTGTTCAAGCCAGAATCAAAACAGGTATTCTTGACTCCACTATGTGGTTCTTCTTACCTTCCCTTCAACCTCAGTATGTAAGAGATGAATATTTTATTAACATTGTTCAATATACAAAGTATACTTATGTAAATATTATTACTTAATTTTTGTAATATCATAATAAACAGGTAGTACTATCAGACTTATTTTAGAAAGGGTGGGCCTGATGCTGTGGCTCACGCCTATAATCCCAGCACTTGCGAGGTCGAGGTGGGTTTATTGTCTGAGCTCACAGGTTTGAGACTAGCCTAAGCCAGAGTGAGACCTCATCTCTAAAATGGCTGGGCATTGTGGTAGGTGCCTATAGTCCCAGCTACTTGGGAGGCTGAGGCAAGAGAATCACTTGAGCCTAAGAATTTGAGGTTGCTGTGACGTATGATGCCATGACACTCTACCACGGTCAACAATGTGACTTTGCCTCTGAAAAAAAAAAAAAAGGATAAAATTGAATTTCAGAGAGAGGAAATGATTTTCCCTACTTAGAGAGTGGTATGTCTACAAGTCTTTGACTCCAAATCCTTTGTATTTTCTGCAACGTAGAGGTAATACATCTTTGTCTTTAGGAGAATGGTGTCTCAGACTGAAAGGCTGGAATTTGAATTCCACCTCTACCACTTAATGGTGTTGACCCAGGTACCATGCAATCCTGCCTGAGTAGCATTCAGCATGCTATAGGGTAGATCCTCTATTTGACTTTCAGATTTTAAGAACAAAAGCCTCAAAAAAAAAAAAAAAAAAAAAAAGAACAAAAGCCTCAGTTTTATTATTTGTAAATCTGGAAGAGTAATAATATTTAACATATTATGAAGATTAAATGAGTCAACACATCTGAAGCACCTTGTTCCTAGAACATAGTGCTATATAAAAATTAAATGTTAATATAATGTTGAGGAGATGAAAGTAACTTATCATTAAAAATCATATGTGCTTCCATATAATTAAGTGTTAAATGATGTGGTCTGGCAATAATTTCAGCAGAAATTCAGGGAATAGGGATGTCCTACACATGCATATGACCTTCTAGTTCCCAGGGATATGCTGAAGCTTTTCAAAGTCTACTGTGGATATCTGCATTCCAGCTTTTTCTTTTAAGCTTTTTGGTTGGTCTATTTTGCCAACCAAATCATTTTGAAAAATCAATTAATTACTTTTTAAATTAGACAAATACTAAGAGCATACATATAATATTTATGGTATACAACATGGTGTTTTGAAATATGTATACATTGTGGAATGACCAAAACTTATGCATTCCTTCACATATTTTTGTGTGTGTATGTATGTTGAGAACACTTTAAAGCTACTCTTTTAGCAATTTCCAAGTGTATAATATATTGTTATTAACTATAGGCACCACATTGTTCAGTTGATCTCTTGAACCTTATTCCTCCTCGATGAAATTTTGTATTCTTTGAGGAACATCTCCTCAATCTCCACATCATCGCTCTCAGCCTGCAGCCTCTAGCAACCACCCTTCTACTCTCCTTGTCTATGAACTGAGCTTTTTAGATTTCACATGTGAGATTGTTTGTCTTTCTGTGCCTGGCTTATATCACTTAACAGAAAATCCTCGGGGTCAGTCAATTCACAAATGACAGAATTTCCTTCTTTTTAAGACCAAATAGTATTCCATTGTGAATATATACACATATTCTTTATCTTTTCTTTTGCTGATGGACATTTAAGTTGATTTTATATATTGGCTATTGTAATTAATGCTGCCTTGAACATGGGATTGCAGACATCTCTTTGACATACTGATTTTTACTTTATTTGTATGTATATCCATGCTGGTTCATAGGATAGTTCTATTTTTAGTTTTTAAAGGAATCTCTATATTGTTTCCCATAATAACTGTACTAATTTAAACTCCCATCAATAGTATACAAGGATTTCCTTTACTCTATATTCTTTCCAACACTTGTTAGCTTTCAGTTTTTCGATAATAGGTATAATGTGTGTGAGGTGATATCTCATTATAGTATTAAGCTCTAGCCCCAATGGATGCAAGCTCAAGGGCCAATCCCATGGATCCAGGTGTCTGGCTTGCCTACCTGTTGACCGAGGTACCGGGCAATCCTGTCTGATCAGCATTCAGCATGCCCTGGGTGGATCAGTGTGCTTTAGAAAGGGGCTAGAGAGTTTTTGTGTGTGCTAATAGAAATCTATCCACTGACCATATCAGACAGCCTGCTCAGAATCTCTGGATGGGCTGATGAGGAAAGGGATTTCTCTACCACAGCCAGTCTGTAAAGACTAGAATAAGTGCCTACTTCTCCAAATGGGCACACACCAAAGCATGGCCACAAGGATCACAAACAATCAGGAAAATGTGAAACCCCGAAGGAACAAAATAAAACACCAGTAGCCAACCCTAAAGACCTGGAGATTTATGAATTGCCTGACAAAGAATTCAAAACAATCATCTTAAAGAAGCTCAGTGTACAAGAAAGCTTTTCCTCATAAGTGGAGCTTAACATTTGTAGAATGTGTGATTTTGTGGTAGAATAAGCACTTCTGGACTGCTAAAAATGTGTGATAGAACCCATATGAGTTCTCATTTATATCTTCAATAATCATGTCCATTTGATCATTTGTCCTTAATTGTAGTATTTTTTAAAGAAATTATATTATTAATATTTGCATTAAAATAAGCAGACTAAGTTTGTGCTTTCCTACTTTATACTTTCAGCTTCTGCCATGGTCTTATAAAGATACTTGTATAGTGACCAGAATTCTCACCAATGTATGTCAGTATGAAACCTGAAAGACAAGCAGTAATAACCTGATCATTTTGGAAGCTAAGTGTCTGATGCCTCCCATTCAAAGACAATGGGGAGGGCCCTTGTTGATTAAACAAATTGAACTAGGACCTGAAATTGGGAGAACTCATTCCTTTTGGGGTCTTGGGTGGTGGTGGGAGGTGGCTGGTGGAGGTACCAGCCAGTTGAGCTCTGGCTCACGTGATGGCCTGTGAAATTCACGTAGTTATCTCTAGTCATCACTAGTCTCTCAGGTCAGAGGAAAATAGAAAATTTTAGCTTAGGTATATATGAAAAAGTGTGTGGAGAATAGAGGTGGAACTTCCTTCTCTGGAGGATGTCTGGAGATCTGATTGCTCTCCCAAGAGGGGTATTAACATTTATGGTAATTTATAAATCTAAACCTATTTGTACATTTTGATATTTGGTAACACTTACAAATTTTTAATAGCCCCCCCAAAATCACAAGTATACTAAAAATGATAAATTAAGTAGTGCATTTTCTGATTTTTACAGGGAACTCACAAAATATTTTTGGACATTTTCCAATCAATGGGTGGTGGCACATGTATAGTGATATAACTGGCAAGGTCAAATTCTGAAGGCACTAAAAACAAAGCAATATTGGCATCTGTCTTAAAAAAAAAAGATGTCATTTCTTTAAGAAGATTATTAAAGCCTACAATTAAATAGGTAAATCTGTAGACTGTGCTTATATAGACCACCCTGGAAAGCACAGTATTTTATTTGTATAAAATAATTACTCTTCTAAATTAGTATTGCTCTTTTTTGATGCTGTTTTCTTATACACCTATGAAACAATAGTTATTATTTATGTCTCAACTTCAATTGTAGAACTTTATAATCAGTTAAAGAATAACTTTTTTTTAATATCCTGCTGTAAGATACTTCAAATGGAAATTATTTGTTTATTCCTATAATAGTTTGATATTTTCATTCAATTCACAGAAGTTGAAGGACTTTAGAAGTTCATTTTGTCAAAAGTGAAACCATATAAATGTTATTGTAAATTCATTTAAGACATTAACCATTTAGATAAAATCATTTGTTTCTCATAGCAATATACATACATACATGTAGAGCACATGATAATGGTAAAATGTTCTCATTAACTGTACTTGGAAATTGGTTGTGGGGAAATATAGAGCTGAAATTCTACCAAAAAAGAAACTGTAGTTATAAAAATTTACGAAACTTTTGAAACATAAACAGGAAACTACAGATTTTTATGATGTAGCTAGCTATATTCGAATTTTAAAAACAGTACTCTCATTTGATTGGATATATATTTTTTCTTTTCCATTATCAAATTAATTTGAGAAATGTTTATATCTTTGGAAAATTTTTTGGTAAATCATGTTAAGTTGAACTGTAGTGATGGAGAAATTTTATCTAGGTCCTGAATTTAAATTGCATTTTTGGGAAATTAAGCTAAAAATTTTGATCAATCTTGTTAATGAACATAGTTTCCAAAATGTCAGCATCTGAAGCTCTAAAAAAAGTACAATTATTGCAAAACCTTATGACATTAAACTTTTTCCAATGACAGAACTGAATAAATTAACTTATTATCTCAAATGCAGTATAAGATTTAAATTTGAAATTCTATAGCTGCATATTGAAATATCTTGACTTGTGAGAAGAATCTTTTAATGGAACTTCTATTTTTAATTAGATAAATTTATATTCTATGTCAGAGTGGAATGCAACTGAGAAGGACTATTTTTTTTTTTTGCATTATCCAAGCTTGGCAAAGCTTTCAAAAGAATCATAAAGAGAGATGACTTATTTGATGAGATTTATCTTGTAAAAATAATTTGTTAAAGAAAAGTACTTTGAAAATCAATTTTGAGACCAAAGACAGTACCTTTGAAAATATTTGGATTGAAATAATCACAAATTTCAGCATGGAAATTGCCATTGATAATGTTCCCTTTAGCAAAACTTACTGAGTTTATCAAGCATTTCAGCACCTACACAAGTTTTTAATTCTTCAGAAAAATATAAGGATGTGGTAGGTATTAAAAACATTCTTAAAAAACTGACTAAAATGATTATTTTCCCACTTTTGTTATTTGTTAATGTTCATATATTTAAAATAAGCTTTAAAAATTATTTATTTACTTATTTTAAAGATGTGGTCTCATTCTTTGCCCGGTGGACCTTGAGCTCCTAGGCTAAAGGGATTCTCTTTCTTCAGCCTCCCTAGTGCCACCATACCTGGCTAACATGGTTTTCAAACATTTTGTTTAGTATACATTAACATGCGTCATATTTAGTTTTTTTCTTGAAATTTTGAATTTTCCTTTTGAAAGTAGTATTTGGATGGGCCATTTAAAATCTAGGCTTACAACAAATAATTTTTTGATCAACAATATTTCAAAAAATATGTATTTTAATTATTTTTAATGTCCTGTTTCTCTTAACTATTTTGGATGGTTATTTGTATGGTCTGCGTACAAGGGCTGTGGTACCAAAAAATATACATCTTGAGGTTCATCCTGAACCAGCTCCACCCAGTGCCCAAGAGGATTTTGTTACTTCTATATCTGACCTGGTGCATTTTGCTTGCTTCCCATTCTTTCCTGCCCTATCTCCACCCTTGACTTTGGGTCTCAGAAACTCTAATTACTGCTGCATGTTTTGATTAATGGCTATGCAGAAGTAATACGATTTTTTTTCTTTTGACCTTGAGAACCTTTCTTGACAATTCCTTTCTCAGTAATTGGCTTAGCCCGATGTTCAAGAGTTCTTTTCAAGTGTGAGCATTTGTGTTTTATATTGGGCGGTGTTTTTGATTGCTAGTCTTCAGTTTTCATCCTTACCACTTTTAAAATTTTGTTCATGTTTTTGCTTTTCCCCCGTAGAAAATGTATCAAGAAAATATATTAAATAATTCAAAGCTTCTCCCCTTAGTGACAAGGTTTAATCCACTTATGCTTTACTCTGAATAATCTAAAACAGGTAACCTGATATTCAGATCAATGCCTGCAAATAGGACTTCTTGTTTGAATTTTAATTTATAAAATATTTTTAATCACAAAATTTGTACCTTTTATTTTTCTGATCACTCTAATTCTAGGAAAAAACTCTCTATTTAGGCAACTATTTGTTGGATTCAGTGAAGCCACAGTTGTATCAGGAAATTTAATTGAGTTTGCAATCCTCTGGAATAGTAGGGAGGTTTCTCTCTCTTATGGTATTTTACTAAAAATATTGCCAGCTCCAATTCTGATAAGATTCACCCATGGAAGTTCATTTTTGTTTCTGATTATTCCTACAATTAATAGCTCTAGCTGTAAAAAAATTATACCTTTCATGTTGATAATATTCAGCTACTAGTTTTGTGAAACAAAAAAAAACTAATCACAATGGTAAAAATATTTTAAAATATATTCCCAGTATTACATTAATTTTTACAAATATGAATACCTTCTATAAAAGAATAGATTTTCTGTAATCTAGGTTATGCAAAATATTATGCAAAATTTATAGCACCACACCAAAGGAAATAACACATTTTCACTAAAAATTGATCAAGAAAATTTATTTGCCCTGTTTGGATTAGCTATGTATTTTTTGTTGTAACTTATGATAACCAAGAAGTATACTAACAGAATTTGCTAAAATTCCAGGCTATGTGGCTGTGACTTGGTATACTTAAGCATGTTAACATCATTTCATTTTGTGGGCCTTGGAGAGAAGAAGGAGGGTGCCATATGGGAAGGATTTATATTTCATTTTGGGTTCTGATGTTTCTATATTGGTAGCATCAAAGATGAATTACTCTTTTCTCATGTAGCTATCTGTTGACATGATAATCTCTTGAGAGAGTATGGGGATACTGGTTTCCATTGCTTAGAGCATAGGTTTCTCTATGGCTTGAAGTCCCTGAAAGCTGCATTTGAAACTATCCTCACAATGGTACTAATAGTAAATGAAATTGTGTAAACATTGTGTGTACATAAACTGAACAAAAAGCTTTAACTCACTTGTTGCAAAGGTGCTGGACGATAGAATCAGATAGAGAGAGTCTATCTATCTATCTGATAGAATCAGATCAATAGAGTTAGATATTTAATTTGCAAAATTAGGTAGCCTTTGTGTGTTGACTAACAATTCCTATTGCTTTTGGATCCTTATGTATAATCAAGAGCAAGTCAATTGAAAGTCCAAGATGGGGAAGATCAACCTATTGGTTAGTGCCCTTGTTTGGGGCTTGTTCAAATAAAAAACTAACATTTGTTACAGTGTCCACCATTGTCAATTCTACTGATAATAGGGCCTTATGTGCTTTTGAGCATCCATCATCCTGCAGGTTCATATATCAGATAATTCTACCTCAAAAGATAGCTCAAGTTATTGAATAGACACAGGGGAATTTTGTAAAACTGATAATCGAAACCAATATGGTGGTGGTGACTCTACAATATGAAGATTTGCTTATCTTTTGTAGGATCATCTTGTTGCCCCAGGGTGAAGAAGCACTGAAAGAACTGGGAAAAGAACAATTTTTTCTTTTTTAATCTTAGAGCAACATTTTCCTAGGAGATCTGAAAGCTGAAGCTGAATTTTGGGCTTCATCACAGTTGATTCAAATAAATGGAAGCTCATAAATGACCATGAGCTTCGAGTATATCCCAGACACTAGACTCCTGGAGACCTAAATAAAGACACTTTCCAGATCAGTGAACAATGGAAATTTCTCCCCCTCTGACTAAAGATTTCATTTAATTTTTTGAATACTAATAGGTCACAAAATCATCTTTGTGTATATGTTTCCATTTTAAACTCATGTAAATTTGTGTAATTACCATTATAATCAAGACACTGGTCAATTTCATCATCCTCCAAAATTTCCTCTAGCTGATCTTTTGTAGTCAAATACTCTCCTAAACCCTGACCTTCAGTGACCAATGATCCGTATTCTGCTTTTTTTTTTTTTTTTTTTTTTTTACTTTTTCAGGGTATCATATATATAGAATCACATGGTATATAGCCCTTGAAACTGGATTCTTTCACATAACATATTTTGTTACTCATTTACCTGTTGAAGGATGATCATCCCTTTCCTGCTCCCTTTATCCCCAGTTTGGGGAGGTTATGAATAAAGCTGCTATAAAATATTCATGTATAGGTTTTCATATAAAATAGGTTTTTATTTCCTGTTTTTATTTCTCATATTTCCTGTGTGATATTGCAGGGCTATATGGTAAATGTATGTTTAATTTTTTAAGGAACTGGCAAACAGTTTTCCCAAATATGTGTGCCATTTTTCACCCACAGCCCCTCCCTGGCAATGTATAAAAGTTCCGCTTGCTCGGTATCCTCACTAGCACTTTGTCTTGTTAGTTTTTTGAATTTTAGTCAGTGTAATTGGTTTTCGGTGATCTATCATTACAATTTTAATTTGCATTTCCCTAAAGAATAATGATGTTAGGTATATTTTGTGCTTATTTGCCATTTGTATATTTGCTTTAGTGAAGGGTTGGTTTAAATACTTTGCATAATTTCTAAAAGCTGAGTTGTTTCTTATTACTAAATTTTGAGAGTTTTTAAAAAAATATTTAAATTCTAGATACAAGTCCTGTGGGAATTGAGATTGTTTTAACAAACTGCTTACAGGTAATATATATTTATTTGATTTTATCCAGTGGGCAAATTTTTAATACGTAACTCACATAAACAGAAGAAACTCCTCCTTTTCAGTAATTAAAATCCCTGACTTTTATCCTTTAATGACTTCCATCAGTGGCCTACATTTCCTTATCTGGCAAGCCAAGAGATTTGAATCTAACAATGACAGCAAAAAGTCTGCTTGTCTTTATTTATTGTTTGGCAGTATGAAACCTAACTCCAGTACCTCCCAATCAGAATGCCTTGGACATGTTGCTTAATTTCCTAGAGTCTCAGTTTATCTCATTATAAAACAAAGATGTATCTTAGAATTTTCATGAAGATGAAATAATTCGATGTATATAAAGTGTTCATTTAGAGCCCAGTATAGAAATATTAGTTTTGGCTGCTTTCATATACTTTAAGCATGTTTTTAATCTTACAAGTTAATGAATGCAGAGGGAATAAAGTTTAGAAAAGGAGTTAATCTGACAGAAAAATCAGATTTTTAGGAGTAGAGGTATTTTATATTTCTAGTTTTCTCTGCCAGATGTTACAGTTTTGTGACTAGGTATTTAGGAAGTGGGGAGATCGGCCTGTCAATTTATGATGATGGACAATTGCATAATGTACTTTCTCAGTAAACTCAATTAGAGTTACAGTTATGGATGGAAAGTGGCCAAAAATAGTGATTAGAGCTCATAAAAGCATTAGCAGTCCAATAATTGTATAATGAGGAGCAAGTAAGTGCTTCTACAATCATGAAGAAATATAAAGTGCTGAGTTAAATAGTTATTTGGTGTTAATCAAAGACTATTTTGTTTTGGGCAGTAAATTGTTAGCTGTGATTTTATTTATCCCAAGTAACTAAATTATATTAGATTTTCCTACTGTAAATGTAATGATTTTAAGGAATAAATTTTTCTCCCTTGAAAGTATAATTTTTTAAAGTAAGCATAACATTTACCTTTGAAAAACAATGTAAAATAAAAAGCAGTTTATCCATTAATCCATTCAAGGCAAAAAGTCTTTGGGAGGCCAGTTCTAAGATTCATTTTTAGAGCCATTTTCAAGAAAAAGAGAGCAATTGAGAAAGAGAGAAAATATTTCTCATTGTTAGTCTATACCGGTGGTTTCTAAATGTTGTTATACATTTGGGCTCACCTAGCGGAGGGGCCTTAGAAGACACTGAGTCCAGATGTCTGGTTTCCATCCCCATACATTCTGATTTAATTGGTGTGGAGTGTGAGCTGGACATTGAGAATTTAAAAACCTCCCTGGTAATTCCAATGTGCAGTAAAATTTGAGAACCATTGGATTAGCTCTATATTAAAAAAAAGTCTGGTTAAAGGTCACTCTTGACAGTTATGTGGGAAGGAAATAGTGTCCCATAACAAGTTTTAATTAAACTTCATAAAAAATTTGCTTAAGCATTTTGCCAGAAATGTTAATTTCATCCCTAAAGAAAAAAAGTTGGTTTTTGTAACAGGTTTGAGACAGTTTTTGTTCTACAAAGGAAATTGCTTTGGAATAGGAGTTAAGATGATTCTTGACCTGTCTTCAGTTCTGACTGCCTCACTCTCTAGCTTAGTTATACTGGAAACTTTTTAACCTCATTAGCTTCCAGTTTACTTATCAGCAAATGATAATAGAAGACTAAATAAATTGCATAATTTTTTAGTAAATCTATAGTTTTATTAAGTCAAAAACTGACAGTGTGATATGAAGTTTACATTTAAACAACATTTTCTGACTCATGCCTAAAAAGATTTTACAATGTAGCTCCAGTTGCACCTCTAGTCAATGTCAAGAACCCTTAGATCTCATGATACTAGACAGAGCATTTGGGTATAATTTATTTCTTAGAATTTTTTAAAAATGTTTTTTGTTTGTTGTGTTTTAAAGTGAACCAGTTTAAAAGTTTAATCTTCTCCTGAGATCAGAGCTTTTGAAATCATTCAAATCTAGAACTGGATTCAATGAAATTTTACCATGTTGATGACTGAACCCACTACCAATGGTTTCGGAGTTCAAAGTTCAAAAAATCAGAGAGGCTTCAAGAGTTTTCTGTCCTAAGAGCATGGGCCCTTGTCTTTCCCACTCTTCCATCTCCTGTACCACCTTCTTCTCCTTCCTCAACACCTCGCTGGTGGCTTGAGTGGACAAGCTGATATTTATAACTTCTGAATAAGACAAGAAAGGGTCTTTTTGTCCATCTTTAGGAATTAGCAGCTCTAAGACAGAATGATCTGCCAGTGTGTACCCTCAGTTTCCGTCTCTAGAATGGCAGCTTTGGTAACTTATGAGCTGGCTTAGGCCTTTGTGACAATATTAAGCTCAGGCAGGGGACACCTGGGCTTATTGGTTTCAGGCATTTATAGCTTTTCAACAGCTTCTCACAGTTCTTATTTATAATGTTAGTGACAGTTTTTTAAAACATAAAATATTATGGACATAGAAGCGAATCATTAGTTGTCTGTTCTTTCCTTTATTTCACCATGTCAATAATCAGGCTACAAATTTTAACCAAAATGATCCTACTTATCTCCTTTCATCCCTACTCTATCTCTTCTACTCTCAAATAGTATACCAGTAATAACTAAAACCAACACACAAAAAGGTGGAGTTAACACCATTGGGATGAAGGCTGTGGGTTGTGAAGATGCTCTTTGAACATCTCCACTATCTCTTTGCTCTCCCACACACCCAACTATGCAAGTTTTGTTCCCATAGAAGGCCCTTTGCTTTCACCAGCAAAGTGAAGAATGGGTTGCATTGAAATACTCATTCCCGTTTTCCTCCACTGGGATAGGTGGGTGAACTACACAGCTTGAATGGCTTTAAAGCAATGTGGCTGCTGCAAGGCACAGAAACTGTACTGGTACATCAAAGGACATCTTCTCAAGTCACATCTATGGTGTCAAGACAAGTGAAGTCCTCTCTCCACTTAAAATTCACAGTCAGATGTGACAAAGGCTGGTACTCAGGAGAGCAAATTCTTGTTATGTTTTCTGTCATCATCCTCAGAGGAGTGAAATAGCCACATCAGTCTCTCCTCATGGAAGGATAGGACAATCTCTGGGCACCTGCCATTGGCTTCCTTGCCAGGGAACAGGTCAGCCCCACCAGAGTTTTTCCATTTCATCAGGAGCACGAGGTCTCTCCTGGAGGCTGTAGCTCCAATAATCTACTCCAGCTCCAAACCCCAAGCAGAGCCTTTTCTGACTCTTCTTTCGTCCTCTTTGGTTTGCTCTCCTCTCCCCTATCTTCAGAGTCAGAATCAGCTTTGCACTGGCCTCCCTCTGATTTATCTGTCTCATGTAATGTTTCCTGTAATTGCAGAAGCTGAGAAATGAGGTTGCAGTATAGGGGGCAAGGAAAGCTTCATCTGCTTCTGATGCACCCCTTTTAATAAAAGGATTTGTTGTGTAAAATTTGGATTCAGTTAAAAGACTGAACTCAAGAATCCAGAAGGCCACATGTGGCCCTGAGGCTGCAGCTTCCCTAGTTGGAGAACTGAGAGGGAATATTGGCAAGTCATGGAGGATCAGTGGGGAGTGATGCCCAGAAAAGTGACAAGCCCAGGTGTTGCAGTGGAGCCCCTCAGGGAAGCATTGGGCAGCCCCTTCCCTATGCAATGGCTCTCCACTCTTGCATAATATTTTTTAGCTCTAAAATTCTGTAATTTTATAAAGAAAGGAAATAAAAATATTATTTGAATGAATAAGATAAAAAACAGAAAAAATGTAAGGTGGTAAATTTTACTAAATAAATATCTTTAATATACATGCATATACAGCATGGAAGCTGAATAAGCTGAGCCCGTTGGTGCTGGGGGTGGCATAGAGTTGTGGTTAAAATACACAGAAAAAGAGAGTGTATAGGAATATGGCTGAATAGACACTTCCAGCCATCATCCCTTTGCTGGGATGCCAAGTTCAACCCCTATTCACACAAGCAAGCACCTTAAGAAGAACCAAAAATCAGGTGAGGGATCACACCATCTGGTTTTAATGTTGTATTGAGGAAAGAGGCACTGAGGAGAGCAGAAAAGACAATCTTGCATTGTCTATATCCCCCTCCCCTATCCTTTCCCATCCCCCAATCATCCCCTCCCTCATCCATCCCCTCCCCAGCACTGTGCCAATGTTCCCATTATGTCCTGGTGAGGGGAGTAAGGTGACCGTGGGACTTGTCATTGACACTCAGGACACAGCATGGGGCAGATTTCTGTCAGTGCCTGTGGAGGAAGCATTTACATCCATGGGCCAGAGGGAAATCCTCAACAGCAAAACCTAAGTGTCCCTGGAGCCTGGACTAAATTTGTAAGGCAGTTGGGCCCCAAGGGCTGAAGTTCCTGGGCAATCCCTGTAGCTGTGCTGGTTGAGAGCCAGTGGACATGGGGAGCACGTGACACAGTGAGATTCTGGTGGCAGCAGACAAGCCAGTCTCTGCGTCACCCCTCCCTCAACTCCAGGGACTGCAGCTCAAGGAGTCATCTCCTATTTGGGGACAGAAAGAGGAGAGTTTAGAGGATTTGGTTTTGCAACTCGGGTACCAGCTTGGCCACAGTAAAATAAAGTACCAAGCAGACTCTGGAGGCCTCTGAGTCCAGGCCTTACCTTCTGGATTGCATCTGTGAACTGATACAGCATAGAAACAAAAGAGTGTCAATTTTTAGCATCTAATTGTCACTGAAACAATAGTGCCCTAAAGTTAGGCTTTGTAGAGAGAGACAGATTTTCTAAAGTTTTTAATCTTCCATTAATACAAGATGTCCATAAAGTTCATGTGCAATTTAAAACACTAATTATGCATGAACTTTACGGACACCTTGTAGTAAGACCTGAGTCTGGTGAGGTGGAATGTCAAGGTTTCTATTAGCGAGGAGTAAAGGACAGTTTCTGCTTTAGACCTGATGGAATGAGGGAAGGGAAATGAGTAAAATATAAGATTCAAGGTCAGATTTGGAGGATGGTGGGTGTGCCAGATAAGTTTGGGAGAAGCTTCACAGTAGACCTGGAGCTGAGCTGTGTCCCACCCACATCATGGGGAAGAACCAGGGCCGCGCTGGTTAGTTGAGCCTAATTCATGGCTCCTGTCGACCATGGCCTGGCTCTGGCATCTCTGTATCCTGGGGGATGATGGAGGAAGGAGTGGACTGTGCAGGTGCTGAAAGTGCTGGTGAGGCTTGTGAAGTAGGTGAACATAGGGAAATAGTAATTCTTTTTTTAATACATGGGATACTTCAGAAAGAAAACTTAAAGGGGAAATGGTCCATTTTTAACTTCAACAATGTATGGATAGCCATGTAGAAATATAATTGGACAAAAAGGATATGATCTATGCTAACAGGCCGAGTGATGGAACCCAGCATGGCCCGTCTTTTCTTGCCCTTTCTGAGTGGTATTCCTTTCTGGTGGGTGTGGGGCTGGGCCCTTTCTGGAATGGGGATCTGAGAATCAAATAAGGTAGGTCAGAAAATTACTATATGGCCAGTTTTTAGACAGAATGATTTTAGGTTTTATGGCTGGCTTTCAGGGGAAAAGGTGTATTTGCTTTTATGACCTGCCTTGCAGATGAAGGATGCTGGTTTCCATAGCTATCCTTAAGAAATCATGGGACTGAGAAGGAAATAGTAATTCTACGAACAGAGGTAGATGGCTGGGTCTACAAACCTCAGTCTAAACCAGACAGGTAGACTTTGTAGAGAGAGACCTCAGCGAAGAAGGCTGTTTGCAAACAACCGTGCAGCAGAGATCATGACAGAGCAGGTGACGGGTTAGGCATGCCGTCACCACCACAAGTTCCCTCCTGTGCCACTGTAAAGTCAACTCAGATGCTGTGTTGGGGAGAAATGGGGGAAAAGGAAGAACTTCTGAAAGGCAAGCATTTTCTAAAAAGATTTAATTACCCCAAAGAAATTAAAATCTGTAAGAGCCTGAAATATTATACTTTGGCATGATGTTTCTCCTAATCCCCATCTTGCCAACTTCTCCATTACTCAGTGGGCATTTGTGAAAAGGCAAAATCAATTCTGGAAAAGAGCAGAGCCGTATTTCCTTCGTATGTTTAAGTAGTTACGTGTACATTTTCATCCCTCTTAAGTACCACTGGTAACAACTCTCCACGTTGGGGTACACTTTTTCTGGGCATCTAGGCAGTTGACACAAGAAAAAGTCTCTGTGTCTGCAGCTTCCTGCACCTTCCTGCACCATTCCTGATTTCCATCCTTTAAACTTTTGCTTAAAAGGAAAACTCAGGCAATTTTCTTTGATAAGGGTCTGTCATCTTGGTAGTGTTTTGGTAATGCAAGTTGACTAGTCAAATACATATATTCACTCAACAAATACTTATTGAGTAATAACAAAGTGTCAGAAAATGCCCCTATTCTCATGGACCTTCCCTTCTAGGGGTGAGACATAGATGATAAATAAGAAAAAAAACTAAATCTACTTCCAGGGTTCAGTATTAGAATGCATGTGCTTCTGACTCTGGTATAATAGTGCCTGGGCACAAGCAGCCCTTCCCTAGAGTTCAGATATACTGGCCAGCAACTCAGCCTCCAGGCAACCCATTCTTTGCCAGAGGAATGGAGCAAAGGCTCTGAACCACTCCAGTCTTCTCTGTCACTGTCTCCTTTCCTTTCAGAAACATTCTAAAACTGTAAGAAATTGGATGTCTGTGTAGACAGACTCCCAGCCTGGAATGTCACATGGGGATTTCTCTGACTTTTTAATTTAGTGAACTCACAGAGTGCCTTGTAACCACATAAATCACCAGTTCTACAGCCCAGCTGCCAGCATGGCAAAGGCTTAGGCAGGGGATTTGCTCCAGTAGGAAATGAGCCTTTCTGCTTGGAAGGCAGGAAGGAAAAAAGACAGCGTTGTGATTAGTTACTTTACTTTTCATCTCTGTCACATATTAGTATACTTGCTTTTATCATTTCAAAATGGAACTTTTTCTAATCTCAGTGTAGTCTGTCACTTCCTCCTAACAAGACATACACTATCGTGCACTTTATATATTTAGATACCTGTGTGTTGGTGTTAATATTAAGATATATATAAAATATAGGGCATATACTTAAGTGCTTATATTCAGTTAATTCACTCAACAAATTTGGAATGAGATCAGGTCTATAAATTTAGAATGAGGTTGGGGTATAAAATCAGTAAGAAATGAAAATTTTTTTTTGAGACAGAGCCTCAAGCTATTCCCCTGGGTAGAGTGCTGTGGCATCACAGCTCACAGCAACCTCCAACTCCTGGGCTCAAGTGAGTCTCTTGCCTCAGCCTCCCAAGTAGCTGGGACTAGAGGCGCCTGCCACAATGCCTGGCTATTTTTTGGTTGCAGCCATCATTGTCGTTTGGTGGGCCTGGGCTGGATTTGAACCTGTCATCTTATGTGTACGTGGCTGGTGCCTTAGCCACTTGAGCCATAGGCACTGAGCCAGTAAGAAGTGAAATTAAAAACCTTATATTCTTAACTAGATAAGAGCTGTTCTAATTTTGATAAAAGCAAATTTATCTAATACAAAGATGTCTTTCTTTGCTTATACATGTATTATTTTTCTTTTTTTTTTAAGATAAGACCTTTATTTATTTATTTTTATTAAGTCAAATACACATAGATCCTGAATACATTTGTGCATTTGTGGGGTACAATGTGTTGATTTTTTTATGTATTATTTTTCTTTAGATTTACAGGCATCCTCAAACTGCCGCCTGCCTAGGACATTTATCCGACCCACTGGGTGTTTTTGCTGCCACTGCCCGTCCTGCTTAGCAGCCAACTCATCCTGGGGCTGCAGTCCAGCCCTCTAATGGTCTGAGGGACAGTGAACTGGCCCCCTGTTTAAAAGTTTGAGGATCCCTGCTTTAGAACCTCTTTTTCTCTCTAGTGTACTGAAATCTCCCCTTTATGTCTCCGAATACTCTGATGATATAAATTGTTAAAATTCTTTAATTTTGCCTAAATTGGACTCGGTACTTTAAAGTATTTATTCAAGTACTTCACCTTGATAAAATATACAGAAACACTTAATGAGAGTTGGATTTATTATAATTTCATATGACCTAATTAATTTAGCTTAGTGAGGCATCACGTTTGAAGGGTGATCATTAAGTTAACAATTAGGAGACTTGGTTATATAGTGTTTTAAGAATGCAAAATAGCAGGGGAAAGAGTATGAGGAATATCCATGGAGCTACCATCCAGCTTTAGGAAATCTTCACCCCATGCTTTTTTATGTTAGATTTTTAGAGAAATAAATCTCTATAGACATACATTGGTATTTATATGTGTTCTTCCTCAAATTCATTCCTCTTCTGATCATTTCTAAAAGGTTACTTACTATCTCCAAATTGTGCTTATTATTTTTATATTTTCTCTTTTTTTATTAAGTCAAATACACATAGGTCATGAATACTGTCATGCATATGTGAGGTAAAATGTACTGTTTTTTTTTATACAATCTGACATGGTTACGTCAAACCAATCAACATAGCTTTCACCTCATTTACTTGATTATTGTGCCATAACATCTATGTTCTACACGTCACAGATTTGACTTGTACCCTTGTCATATGCTCCATAGGTGTTTTTATATTTTCATTTCACATTTTTATACTTTTATTACATATGTATGTGACTATAAACAGCAAACATGTTGTTTCATAAATTAAAAACTTACACAAAAGTAGCCATGGTCTAAGAATCTTTTGTAAACTGTTTTCTTGTTATATGTTTGAAGTATATACATATTGATAAATGAA
>CAUYQV010065101.1:0-38582 GCA_963574575.1 Galagoides demidoff | reverse complement strand
TAGAGAATAGTAAGGGGGAAGAGGGGGCAAAGAGCAAAAAAAAAAAAAATTTTTAAAGCAGGCAGTCTGATCAGCTTAGCTAATTACTATTGTTCCTTTTGAGAGCAGCATTTCTTGACAAGGAATGTCAAGTCATTGTTTATTTATGGGTCCCTCTTGAGCTAACACTGTAATGTTGTTAGTGATGGCCCCCTAGTTAAAGAACAGTCCAGTGTAATTTGAGTAGGTGGCTGGGAGTGGGGCATGTGTAGCTAGAATGGGCTACTGGGAGTGTAGTAGGCCCTGTAAGGAACAGGTCTAATAACAATATCTAACTTCTGCCTTTTCTTTAAGATTCAACTAATCTTTTCCTCTTTTTAACTATTTCTAACCACTCCAGCCTGAAATATGTTCTTCTTCCTTTCCCTCTTATAGCCTTTATTATTTTAATCCATTTGGGACTTATTTTCTTTTTGCATTTTTATAACTATTAGATGTAAGCCCCTTAAAAGTTGGGGCTGGGTCTTAGAAATTTATTGATCTTCATCATGCTTAGCCTACACAACATGAGGAGACATGTCTTGAGATCCTTAAACAAACATTCTAATATACCATATAATTGTTTTTGTTTCAGGCTCTTTACCTTTTGCCAGTTCAAAAGCCAGCATCAACTTGCAGAATGATCCCATTATTCAAAAATATGGCTGTAAGAAAGTGGGCTTGACTAGATGTCTTCTGACAAAGGAGGAAATGAAGACATTTCACTTTCCCTTACAAGGTTGGCTTAAATATAATCTGATATTTCTAACAATGTAGAAATATCTAACAGTTTGTTAAAACACTACAATGAAAGTTCACTTTTCTATCTGCTTTCTGAGTGCCTTAGTCTTATTTCATATTCTGTTATATTAATGGGGAAATAACATTTTAGTACAGTATGTCCCAAAGTGTGTGATGGTATACCAGGTTTGGTAAAGAGATGATTTTAGGTAGTATGTAAATATGACATCAAATAGCTTTGAAATATTTAGTGAGAAAGTAATTCCCTTTCTTTACTTTTCATTTAGTTTTCAATATGTCTTTAACATTTTACTGCTTCTCTAATACTTATAATCAATCTTTCATGCTACCCCCACATTCCTTAATAAATAGAGCCAGGTCTGAGCTCAGAACTTTGGTTAGTTACGTAGTAGGAATTTGTTATTTATTTATTTATTTATTTATTTATTTATTTTTTGCAGTGTTTGGCCAGGGCTGGGTTTGGACCCATCACTCACCTCTGATATATGGGGCCAGCGCCCTACTCCTTTGAGCCATAGGCACCGCCCCATAGCAGGAATTTAATAAAAATATTTTAATTTTATTCTGTTTTGTTAACCTCCTAATTATATCTCTATTTTAAAAACTGAGATATAGTTAACCATTTAAAATATATAGCTCAGGCTGGGGCATAGTGGCTCATACCTGTAATCCTAGCACTTTGGGAGTTCAAGGCAGGTAGGTTGCTTGAGTTCACGAGTTTGAGACCAGCCTAAACAAGAGTGAGACCCCCATCTCTTAAAAAAAAAAAAAAAAAAAAAGCTGAGTGTTGTGGCCGGTGCCTGTAGTCCCAGCTACTAAGGAGCCTGAGGCAAGAGGATCACTTGAGCCCAAGAGTTGGAGGGTTGAAGGTGCCTATGGCTCAAAGGAGTAGGGCACCGACCCCATATTCTAGAGGTGGCAGGTTCAAACCTGGCCCCAGCCAAAAACTGCAAAAAATAAAAAAGACTTGGAGGTTGCTGTAAGCTATGATGCCACAGCACTCTACCAAGGGCGACAAAGTGTGACTCTATCTCAAAAAAATAAAGAAATAGGCTTGGCACCCATAGTGCTGTGGTTATGGCACCGGCCACAGGCACTGAGGTTGGCAGGTTTGAACCTGGCTCGGCCGGCTAAACAATAACGGCAACTGCCGCAACAACAAAAAAAAGCTGGGCCTTGTGGAGGGTGCCTGTAGTCCCACCTACTTGGGAGGCTAAGGGAAGAGAATTGCTTAAGCCCAAGAGTTTGAGGTTCCTGTGAGCTGTGACGCTATGGCACTCAACCAAGGGTGATATAGCAAAACTCTGTCAAAAAAATAAAAAATAAAAATAAATAAGAAAAATAAAATATACAGCTCAGTATTTTTTAGTGTGTTCAGAGTTGTATGGCCACATTTGACTTCCCCAAAGAATTCCCATACTACATGTCCTTTCAAGTGCCCAAGACTTAGGCAACCATTAATCTACTTTCTGTCTATAGATTTCCCTATTATAGATATTTCATATAAATGGAATTGTGCAATATGTGGTCTTTTTTGACTGGCTTCTTTCACTTAGCATAATAATGTTTTCAAGTTTCATCTGTGTTGTAGCATGTACTTCATTTATTTTTATTGTTTAATTATATTACATATGTGGATATACTATATCCCTCAGGTGATAGACATTTGAGTTGTTTCCACTTTTTGGCGGTTGTGCATAATGTTATGTGGATTCAGGTTTAAGTTTTTTGTGTGGACATATGCTTTGATTTCTCTAGGAACATAATTGCTGGGTCATATGGTAACAATGTTTAACCCTTTGAGGAACTGTCAGACTGTTTGCCAAAGCAGCTACGTCATGTTACTTTCCCACTGCAATGTATGAGTTTTCCAGTTTCTGTATGTTCTTGCCAACATTTGTTATTATCTATCTTTGAATACCCATCTTAGGGGGTGTGAATTAGTATCTCACTGTCATTTTGATTTGCATTTTCCTTTTAGCTAATGGTTTTGAACAACTTGTCATGTGCTTGTTAGCCGTTTGTATCTTTGGAGAAATGTCTCTGTTCACATCTTTTTGTCTGTTTTTTAGTTGGGCTGTCTTTTTGAGTTGTTGTTGTTATATATTCCAAACTTATTTTTAAAATAAAGAGAAAAGGCCATTAAAGATTAAAAGTTAATATACAAGAGGTGCTTAGCATGGTACTTGACACCTAAATACTTAAAAAAAAAAATTTTTTTTTTTACAGTTTTTGGCCATGGCTGGGTTTGAACCTGCCACCTTTGGTATATGGAGCTGGTGCCCTACTCCTCTGAGCCACAGGCACCACCCAGTGTTATTTTTTATCATTGCTACTACTAATAATATAAAGTGGGCAGCAGTAAAGTATTTTTCAGATTTGGAGATGCCTTTCTTTTTTGGGTTAGATCATATTTTGATTATCTTAATAGCAATCAGTTGGAAATTTCATGTTACTGAAAAACAAACTGGTCAAAGGTTTGTACATCTCCCTCCAAAGGTTACAGCCCACAGCCCACGGGCCACACATGTGGACTTTTTTGTTTATATGTGGTAGCAGATATCTTCAGTGATTTATGTGGTAGCAGATATCATGAAAATTATGTAAGACCCATTTTTTTGCTCATCAGCTTTTGTTAGTGTTTATATATTTAATGTGGGGCCCTCTTGGGGCAAGTCTTTTTCCATTGTTGTGCAGAGAGTCCAAAAGGTTGGACACCTTATTAGATGTTACCTCTACAGCCTCACCATCTGCTTTAAAGGTAGAACTCTTTAGCAGTTCAAATGATTTTTGGATCTGTGAGCTGAATATACCTGACTTTATGGTACACAATAGATGGAGTACTTTAAGCCTGTTGATCTGTAGAACATACTCAGGCTATGATTCCAGAAAATGCAGACAAGTCTTTGAATAGAGAGTTCAGAGAAATCTCAAGGGTGGAAGAACATACCTGGCTAATGTCATTTAAATGTACTGCCTACTCTGAAATTCTTTTAGATCTTCACCGTGGTGGAATTTCATTCCTATTTTTTTTCCTCTTGCTTTATTTAGGAATACAAGATGCAAATATACATTTTTTTGCATACTTTATTCATCTTTAGTGGCAACATGAAAAGGGCCTAGTGGTTTAGTCATAATTTAGTTATTTCTTTTCTCGTAAGTAGAAAAACTACTTGGCAACTATCAGGAAGTCCTGGCCTAGGACCCACTTAACAGCAGCCTACATTATTCTCTCAGAATATAAAAATGAGTGGGTGGATAAAAACGTAAAGACAGCTTGTTGAGAATTGAATATTTTTCTTTGGAACAAATGATAGTCAGTTAGCACAAGGTCTAATGAATATGGTAAATTAGATCATTTTCAAGTCTATCTTCTGTAGTTTGAGCAACATGTTGTCATGCATTGTCTTGCAAGAGGATTGGCTTGTCTCTGTTAACCAATCTTGGCTGTTTAATCACAAACATTATCATCATTTTGTCCAATGAGTTGCAATAGATGTCTGCTGTAGTCATTTGACCAGGTTTTATGAAGCTAGAGTGGCTAATCCCCAGTGGTGGGCCACCAAACAGACATCATTAACTTTTTTTCATGAACATTTGGTTTTGGGCTGTGTTTTTACCCTTCGTCTTTATCCAGCCATTGTTCTGAATGCTTGCAGTTGGCAAGAAGAATCCATTTTTCATCATTTGTAACAGTACATTGTAGAAATGGTTCACTTTTGTGTTGTGATAGTAAAGCAAGCTTTGAAACAATTTCTCTTCTGATGTCTGTTTAATTCCTATGGAACCCATATATCCAGTTTCTTTACCTTGCTGATTTATTTTAAATAGTCCAGTATAGTTAGAATAGTAATGTCTTCTTTGCTGTTAATTCATGTATATGTTGAGATGGATTCACTTACACTATAGTTTTCAGCTCGTTATTATCCACCTTGGTTTCAAGTTGCCACATGGCTTATTTTCAAGATTAAAATGACCAGAATGGAACTTCTTAAGCTATCAGAAGTACTGTTGTGTTCATTAGCCACATGCTTCCCAAACACTATGTTGATATTTCACTTTGTCTAGAACTCATATTTGAAAACAACCTGAATTTTTGACTTATCCATGGTTTCACAAAAATTACTTTTAAAAAAATTTGAAAGATAATCACAAGCCAAAACATGAGTTTGAAAGAATAAGGATATACCTTCACAATAAAAATAAAATAAGAAGTGTCAAAGTGCAATGTTTGAGATATCAACTAGTACTTAAGGAAATTGGATGTTTCATACTTACTAACCTAATATCTAACAGAGAAAATACCCAGAAAATATGGCATATCCAGTACTTGGATGAATCTTAGTGATATTTACCATCCAGAGTTCTAAAGGTAAATATTATTCCGTTTCTTCCTAGGTTTTCCTGACTGTGAAAATTTTGTACCTACCAAATGTAATGGTATTATAACAGACAACAGTCCTCTCTTTGGACTTGATTGTGAAATGGTAAGTGTATTTTTGATTTTTTCATGAAAAAAATCTAGTGAAAGATGATTTCTTGAATCTATTGTGCTAGTGAACCAATGCATTCAGTTCTAGTATTCAATTTAAATAGCTGAAAGCAGCTATTCCCATTTTGTAATAGTGTGGATCTGTGCTCTATCTAGGATGAAGTATAGAAATAACATAAGTTTCCTAACTAGTTGCTATGTTTAATTTGGTCTTTGTACGTTACTAGAGGTTTATCCTTCAAACAAAATTTGTTGTTGCTGCCTGGAAGAATTTTGCCTTATCATTGGTTTAGCTTAGTTTTACACATTGAAGATCAAAAGTAGGATTTCCCTGCTTAAGTACCCCTTTTGCTTTATTTTGTCTAGTTTTAGTAAGTCTCCTTTCAAAAAACCTCATCTCAGTACTGAGGAGGTAGTTTCTCAATTCTTCTTTTAAATTTCAGAATATTAGGGGATATATATGTTTTGTTTATATACTTTGTTTTATATAGATTGAGTCAAAGTTATAAGTGTGTGCTTCACCTAGGTAGAGTGTACTGTACCTAATAGGTATGAATTTACCCGTACTCTCCTTCTCCTACCCCGCAACTACCTTTTCATTGAGATTTCCTTCCATATGTGCCCTCAAGTGTTGATTGATTAGTTCCAATTTGTTACTGAGTACATATGTTTCTCTACTGTGATGTTTCACTTAGAAGAATGATTTCTAGGCTGGGCATGGTGGCTCTTGCCTATAATCCCAGCATGCTGGGAGGCTGAGGTGGAAAGGATTGCTTGCACTCAGGAATTTAAGACTAGCCTAAGTAAGAGCAAGACACCACCTCTACTAAAAAAAATAGAAAAATTATCCAGGCATTGTGATGGGTGCCTGTAGTCCCAGCTGTGCAGGAGGCTGAGACAGGAGAATCTCTTGAGCCTAGGAGTTTGAGGTTGCTGTGAGCGAGACTGAGGCCATGGCATTCTAGCCTAGGGCAACAGAGGGCAACTATCTCAAAACAAACAAACCAAAAAAAGTAAGAGAGAATGTTTTCGAGTTCCATCTACATTGTCACAAAAGAGTACATTTACCTGTATTTTTATGGCTGAGTAGCATTCTGTGGTATGTATATACCACATTTTATTAATCCTTTCATATATTCATGGACACTTGAGTTGTTTCCATGTCTTTTTGATTGTGAATTGTTTGCTATATTTATAAACATTCAAGTGCAGCTCAATTCTTAATAGAGTAGCTAAGAGCTAAAGTTTTAGAGTCTAATATGTACCTGTATCTTGGTTTTGCCTGTTAGCAGCTACTGGACAAATCCCCTAATCTCTCTCAGCCTTAGCTTCTCCCTAAGTCTACCTCAAAAGATTATTATGAGCTGATATATATTGTTTAGTACAGCACTAGATCTTAATAGAATGGACTTATAAATATTACCTATTAGTGGTACTTAGCACAATACCTGATGTAGTATACCCTCTATAAATGCTAGATGCAATTATGATTATCATCTTCTCTGGCACATTATTTTCAGAGAAATTACACTGTGTTAATTTTTCTTAAGTTTAACATTCAGCAGTCTAGGTGCCTAGCATTATTTTCATTCATACTTAGTAAGCAAAAGTCTGTGCTATTGTTGGAAATACCCTAGTAGATTAGGATAGGTGGCAGCTGACATAGTGTGAATAATGAGAGGAAGTAACTGCTTCTACACTTCACAGTCTGACTGTATCCTGGTCTTTTCAGTGCCTCACATCCAAGGGGAGAGAATTAACACGAATCTCACTAGTTGCTGAAGGAGGTTGCTGTATTATGGATGAACTGGTCAAACCTGACAACAAGATTTTGGACTACCTCACTAGGTACTTTTCCTCTTGTCTCTAACTCTTTTGAGAGCTATCCAACTAGAATGGAATAACACTCAACAGAATGGTCCAGAGCTTTTGGTTAGTTAGGTCTTATGGACTTAAATATTAGAAAAGGCTGAGGCAACACGTCACTGTATTTTAATACTGAAATTGCTCAGTATCAGTATACAGGGTGGCCATAATGTTCATGTGCATAAATATAGGCATAAATATATAAGTATCAAAAATATGGAAGGATATTTACAAAAATGTAAAAAGTGCTCATCTCTGAGAAGTAGGATTATGGCTAATTTTCTCTTATTTGTATTTTCAATCTTTTTGACATTAAGCATATATTAAGTATAATTTTAAAAATACTCTTTTGGAAATGACTTTCCAGGTAAGAAAACTTGTTACATAGACAGGCATTGTGTTGGGTGCCTGTGGTCCCAGCTACTCGGGAGGCTGAGGCAAGAGAATCACCTAAGCCTGAGAACTGGAGGTGCTGTGAACTTTGACGCCACGGCACTGTACTGAGGGTGACAAAGTGAGACTCTGTCTCTAAACAAAAAGAAAAAAAAGGAAAGAAAACTTGTTACTATCTCTTCATTTCTCTTTTTTATTGAAAGCTTTTCAGGAATCACAAAGAAGATTCTTAACCCAGTGACAACCAAACTTAAAGATGTACAGAGGCAGTTAAAAGCATTGCTTCCTCCTGATGCTGTGTTAGTGGGCCACTCCTTAGACTTGGATCTCCGAGCCTTGAAAGTGAGTATCTGATTTAGGACTTTATTTGTAGTTTCTGCTATAAATGCCTGTTCCATTTATCTCAAATCTAAACAATGGGCTCTTCAACCTTCTAGCCCAATTATTTTTTACTTTAGCATAAGATGCTATTCATTTTATTCTCTTTCTTCCTCAGATGATACATCCATATGTTATTGATACATCATTGCTTTATCTCAGAGAACAGGGCAGAAGATTTAAGCTAAAGTTCTTAGCCAAAGCTATTTTGGGGTAGGTTTGTTTACATATTATAATATTGTCCTGACAAATCACAAGTAAGTTAGCATTATAGTATCTAATGCATATTGCAAAATTTAGGGTCTTTGCTCTCCGCAGTTTAAAACATTCTTTTCATTTCTTATGAAAGAGGTTTACATTCACAGCTGAGGCTTGGAGGCTAGAACTGGAAAGAGAAGGGCAGAAATGTTAACTAGAATTTCAAAATATATCTATATTGAATGTATTGTATAGAAACACACATGCACAGAGATATTCATTTAATGTGGATTAAAACAGCAAATCAGAAGGCTGGAAATATTCTAGAGGATTGGTTGAATAAATTATAGTTATCTATATTATTGAATGTTTTTGTTCAAAATAATGTGATGATCTGTATGTACTAATATGAAAACCTTTCTAAGATGCTACTGAGAAAAAATGGAGATGCATAGCAAGATCTATATGTGCTTAGTTACTGATATGGTACATATTAGATTTAGATATATCTATAGCCATAAATATATGCATATATTTCAAGTTTTTATAAATAACCATGAAAATACTTAAGTACATATAGACACTTGTATACAAATAGAAAATTTCTGGAAGGTAACTTTAAATGGTGGGTTACATATAAAAAAATGAGTGAAGGGCTGGGTCAGGAGTTGGCCAAAGACTTTTGCTGGGTAGCCTTTTGTCCAGATGATGTGCAAGCTGTGGACAAAGCTGTTTCTGAGTGTTCAGGTTCCCTAGCACCTCTCTCGGTGCCTGGCAATTACCTGGGATAAAGGAATCTTGATTGCTGTGATACGAATCAGTTATCAGAATGCTAAATTTTTACATGTAACAAGAACATTGGAGGTGTGTGAAAGAGTCTATCGTTAAAAATGTTCCCAATCATGAATTTTATCTTGACTTTCCAGGAAGAATATACAGTGTCCAGATAGGCTTGGGCATGATGCTACAGAAGATGCTAGAACAACCCTTGAATTGGCTCGATATTTCCTTAAGTATGGCCCAAAAAAGGTTAGTATCTTTGACTAGTGTGTTTGCTATCATTTCCTGTTTTTATCTTCCTTTATAAAGATGAAAATGTGATTGAAGTTTAGCATGTATTTGCATTAAGACCTATATCACTAGCATAATGTTGTAGTTAAATATATTGTCTCTGAAGTCATCTGTTTTTAAATATATGTTGTACTCTGTCTAGCTCAGATGTCCTCAAACTATGGCCCGCTTAGCACATTTATCTGGCCCACTGGATGTTTTTGCTGCTGCTGCCTGTCCTGCTTAGCAGCCGACTCGTCCCCAGGGCCCACAGTCTGGCCCTCCAGCGATATGAGGGACAGTGAACTGGCCCCCTATTTAAAAAGTTTGAGGACCTAGCTGTATAATCTACAATTTCTCTGAACAACTTCAGTTTTTAGATCTTATAAAAATGGGAATACACACTTCTCTGGGATATTTGTGAGGGTAAATGAGGTACTGTATATACAGGTTTTAATGTGCCTTGAATATATTAAGTACCACACTGGTGGTGTGATTATTATAGCTAATGCTAATATTTGTAATAATTACTAAAAATCTACATAGATTGTTGCTTTTGGGGGGTAGAGGGAGCATACCATTATTTCAATAGCAGTTCAGTGGGTATAGATTATAACAGCACCTGAGAAAGACATTGAAGAGGATATAGTTTCTGCCAGACTTTGTTATATACATTATAACATAGTAGATTGTCCCACTGAATAATATGTTCCATCATGACTCCATTATGAAATAAATTATAATTCACATAGAATAATAATCAAAAGCCAAAATATTATTTTGTATCACAGTGTAGAAAAAGATTCTAAAAGCTCTTCTAAACATTCTAAAAGATTGGGCACATCAGTACTAATACCTATCATTCACTGAGCTGTTCCTACGTGTAGGAAGAGCTTCATATACATTGTATTTTTTAATCTTCACAGCAACCCCTTGAGTTAACTATTATCATTCCAAGTTTTATACTTGAGCCTTCTGAGGTTACAAGAAGTTAACTAACTTATCCATAGCTACTCAGATTGAACCATAATTGAAACCCAAGTCTGTCAGATTCCAAAGCCTGTCTGCTCTACATCAGAGTCAGCAAACTTTCTGGAAAGGCCAGATAGTAAATATTTTAGGCTCTGTGGGCCATGTTGTCTTTATCACAACTATTCAACTTGGTATTATAGTACAAAAGCAGCCATAGTGGGTCAGTGGGCACAGTTGAGTTTCAGTAAAACTATTTATGAATTTATTCAGAATATTAAATAAAAAACCCTTTATATGTTACATTATATTAGCACAAATAACTATTTTTTTTTTTTTTTGAGATAGGGTTTTGCTCTCTTGCCCAGATTGGCCTCTTAACTCCTAGACCTAAGCAGTTCTCCTACCTCAGTCTCTGAAGTAGCTGGAACTATAGGTATATAGCACTATATCTGGCTACAAATAACTTTTTTTTATGGAAAAAACATTTTCCTTAAAAATTAGTGGGAAGAACATCAGCGTTTTACATATTTAGCAAAGCTCTTGAATGTCTGTCTAGTTTAAGAGAAGGCAGGTTGGCTGGATGCAGTAGCTCACACCTATCATTCTAGCATTCTGGGAGGCCAAGGTGAGAGGATCACTTGAGCTTACGAGTTTGAGACCAGCCTGATCAAGAGGGAGACCCTGTCTCTACTGAAAAATAGAAAAATTAGCCAGGCCCTGATGGCCTAAGCCTGTAGTCTTAGCTATTCGAGAGACTGAGACGGGAAGATTGCTTGACCCCAGGATTTGAGGTTGTTGTGAACTAGGGTGAGGCCATGGCACTCTAGCCTAGGGAAACAGTTTAAGACTCTGTCTAAAAAAAAAAAAACAAACAGGGTGGCACCTGTGGCTCAAAGGAGTAGGAGACCGGCCCCATATACCAGAGGTGGTGGGTTCAAACCAGGTCCTGGGCCAAAAACTGCAAAAAAAAAAAAAAAAAAAAAAAAAGAGAGAGAGAGAGAGAAAGCAGATAGCTTTTCAAATCTGCTTTATGTTCAATCTCTTGAATTACGTAGTTGGAGAAAAAAGGACTCCATAAACCCCTTTTGAAAGGGTGGTTCTCAAACCATGCTTTGAGGACTTAACCCTTGATTTCTATTGTAACAAATAAGTTTTGGTTAAAAACTAATGAAATATGAATTAAGCATGGACTTTAGTAAATACAGATATTAATGTATCATGATCAGTTTGTTCATTTTGAATAAATACTAATAGCATACTTATCTATTACAAATAGGTGAAAATGAGTGTAGGGTATATGGGAAATCCCTATACTAGCTTTGCAAATTTTTTGTAACTCTAAAATGATTCTTAAAGTTTCTTTTAAAAAGGTTTTAATTTTTAAAATTAAAAATTTTTAAATTGAAATTAATGCTCATCAACTTTCCCACTTTATAGAAGAAGAAATATCAACTGAAATAGACTGTAATGATTTTGTGTTAAACTAACAAGTAGTCTCTTTTGATGTTGCTAGAAAAGCCATTCTTTTCTCATTTCTAAAAGGTGCATGCTTTCAAAGTAGTAAATTTTAAGTGACTTATGAATGAGTGGTGAACCACAATTGCCATCCCTTTCAATTAGCTATTTTTGGCCTTTTGCCATGTCCATGTAACAATATTAGTAGCTGGTAACAGATTGCCATTGTTGGCTAAGCAACCAGAAACCATCTGGTAGCTATTAAAGCCAGGACTGTGGCAATGCCACTGTCTAAAAAAATAGAGGCACTAGTTGGTGGATTGGGCGGGGGCTGTTTTTTATTTCTTTTAATCTCACTCAAATACTTTGTAAGAAATTAGATGATTTTTACCACTTCATTCAAGATTGCAGAACTAAATCTGGAGAGACTAGCTAGTCACCAAGAAATGCAAGCAGCAGGCCAAGAGCCAAAAAATGCAACAGAAATAGTTCAGCGCTCAAATACAAGGTAATATTTTTCCATTCTAAACAAGAGCAAAGGCAAATGCAGTGTCTGGTTTCTTATTTAACAGTAATTTCTTGGAATTTATTTTTCCTCTTTTTGAGTTTATTGAGAATATTTACCAAAAATATGAATAGCATTTATCTCAAAAACCATGAGAGGAATATACCACCTTCTGACCTAAATAGTGTTTAAATTCTAATTTTCTGAATCTAGTGACTGATTTTAAAGGACATCCTTTACAGAAAAATAAATAAGACATTGGACTATATTGAACCTCTGGTCAAAAGAGTCAATCTATAGCCTTGATGTATTGCTCGAGGGCAGGCGGGGAGGGGGGGGCAAAAAAACAGATTTAAAAGGGGTTTGGCTCCTGATCATAATGAATGTATCAGGTCTTTAGAATCTGGTCTAAACTTTGAGAGCCTGAGGGTATATTTCTGTCACTGTCAAATATGATTTTCTATATCCATGCTGTGTAGTTTAGTACTTACTAGTCACACATGACTAATGCAATTTTGAAACTAAATTTTTAATTTCATTTAATTTTAATGTTAATAGCTATGTGTTATGAGTGACTACTATATTGAACAGTACAGGTATAGAGAAATAATTATTAGGCTGTGGAAACTTATTCTTACCTTAGCTCTTCTCATTTTTAGTGTTTTAGAATGCTTGGATTCACTGGGCCAGAAGCTCCTTTTCTTGGCCCGAGAGACAGAAGCTGGTGAACTTTCTTCTTCCAAAAACTGTCGAACTATTAGGTGCCTTTCAAATAAAGAGGTGAGTTGCCTGCTGTACCTTTGCAGGTTACATCCAAAGCAAAGGAGGATTTTTTTTTTTTTTTTTTTTTTTTTTGAGACGGAGCCTCAAGCTATCCCCCTGGGTAGAGTGCTATGGCATCACAGCTCAGAGCAACCTCCAACTCCTGGGCTCAAGCGAGTCTCCTGCCTCTGCCTCCCAAGTAGCTGGGACCACAGGCGCCCGCCACAACGCCCGGCCATTTTTTGGTTGCAGCCATCATTGTTGTTTAGCGGACCCGGGCTGGGGATTTGAACCCACCACCTTAGGTGTACGTGACTGGCGCCCTAGCTGATTGAGCCACAGGCGCCGAGCTAAACACATGCCCTTGTGAAGTTTCCAGAGATTCTGGGGTGGAGAAGAATAGAACAAAGTCTGGTTGCCTCTGATTTCAGAGGATAGCCCTTTTGGCTCTTTGGTATAGATCACACCTCTCTGCTTTGAGGGACTTGAGCCTGATTTTTGTCTCTCTAGGTCTGCAGCTGGGGACCTGAGCATAGTAACTTGTACTGTTGGCAGGTGGTATTGTGTAGGTCCCATTTCTGGCTTACCTTTCTGATATGGAGTTTCTTCTAAAAATTAGCCTGGGGATTCCTCATTTCTTTTCATATTCTCAATGTTTTGAAGTTGTTTTCATTTTTTACAGTTTTATCTGTCATTTTTTCTTTGATTTCAGCTAGAGGATCAATCTGAATCTATTTTTTCCAGGCACTGGAAGTCTACAGTGGTCTTTAAAAGTGCAAGTCCATGCAAGTTTCTCCTCGTCACCTACTACAGCCTTTCTCAGATGGCTTGCTTATTGAAAATTGTTTACTTCCAGTTGGATCCTAGGCAGCACTTTTGAGAAATTTCCACTATAAAGTTCAAGCTACTCAGTCTGGAATACAAGGCCTCTTCCTACCACTCTAGGCCTACTTTCTTCCACTCCCCTTTTCTCATCTTCACACTCTGCTTCATCAATATGAATACAGTAGTTCACAGTTTTACTTTCTACAGCTGTGGTCTGAAAATATTATATGGAAAATGCCAGAAATAAACAATTCACACGTTTTAAATTGTGTGTCATTCTGAGCAGTGGGATGGAATCTTGCGCTGTCTCACTTGGGAGAAGAATCCTCCCTTTGTCCAGCTGTTGATGCTCCCTGACTCACTTAGGAGCTGACTCAGTGATCAACTCGACTGTCCTGGTATCACAGTGCTTGTGCTTAAGTCACCCTTATTTTACTCAATAATGGCCCCGAAGTGCAAGAGCGGTGATGCTGCATATTGTTATAATTGTTCTATTTTACTATTAGTTATTGTTGTTAGCCTCTTACTGTGCCTAATTTATAAATTAAACTCTATCGTAGCCATGTATATATAGGAAAAAACATAGAGCATGTGGGGATTGGTATTATCTGTGGTTGCAGGCATCCACTGGGGGTCTTGGAATGTATTTCCCAAGAATAAGTGGGGACTTATGTGCTTGAATATACTGCACCTTTTTTTTTTTTTATGAGACAGAGCCTTAAGCTGTCACCCTGGGTAGAGTGTGTGCTGTCACAGTTCACAGCAACCTCCCACTCCTGGGCTTAAGAGATTCTCCTGCCTCCGCCTCCCAAGTAGCTGGGCCTACAGGCACCTGCCACAGTGCCTGGCTATTTTTTGGTTGCAGCCATCATTGTTGTTTGGCAGGCCCAGGCTGGATTTGAACCTGCCAGCTCAGGTGTATGTGGCTGGTGCCTTAGCCACTTGAGCCACAGGCACCGAGCCATATACTGCATCTTTTTGTACCACTGTGCCTTTGCATGTGCAATCCCTGATGAATCAAATGCCCTGTTCTCTTTGTGAGGCAAATGCTTGTTTATTTTTCAAAAGCAAGCTCAGAGGTCACCTCCTTTGGGAAATCCTCTTGAACTACCCTCTCTTCATACCTTATAACCCATCCTCTTTTTGATGGCATACTTTGAATGTGATTCTGTGAATGCTTACCATACAACCGTAATTAATTTCCTTCTGATTAAAAAATTCCTTGAGGAGCTATTTATAGTACACATTTATAAATAGTTCATCTATGTTTTGCCCAACCCCTAATTCAGTGCCTGGAGTATAGTTGATGCTCAATATATTTTTGCTAATTGAATGAAGGAAATATACAGTCAGGCAATCCAGATATGCAGCCTGAGTGGGAAGAATACTGCTATGATCTCTGACGCTACCAGAGTTAAGCCAAACTTTACTGGTTAAGGGAACAGTCCTCCATAAGACTACTTACTTCAGATACTGGCTGCAGGTTTGAAGGTCTCTGGGCTGCACTCATTCTGACCAGAAGGCTACAATGGTGGGGGTTCATACTGACCTCTCAGTTTTGATAATTTACTAGAAGGACCCACAGGACTCAGGAAATGCTATACTTATGACCAGAGTTTTATTATAGCAAAATGGTACAAATTAGAACCAGCCAAAAGGAAAGAAATGCACACAAGGTCTGAGAGAGTCCAAAATGCAAAGTTTTTGTGTCTTCTCCGTGTAGGGTCAGGATATCTCATCCTCTCAGTCCATCGATGTGTGACAGTATCTGCTGTATCATCACCAGGGAAACTGACCTGAACTTCAGTGTCCAGGGTTTTTATTAAGCTTTCATTATGTATGCATAATTGATTGAGTCATTGGCTATGTGACTGAGCTCAGTCTTCAGCCCCCCTCCCCCAGTGGAAGCTGGGCTGATCTCATGTGGCTCAAAGTAGCCAACCCCTCATTTTGTGGTTGGTCTTTATATCATCACTAACCCCAATCCTGAGTCATCTTATTATTACCAACTACTAGGGGGGGGGGTCCATCATAAGTCACCTCATTTGAATAAACAACTTTTAGGAAACCCACCTTGAATAACAAAGACATTCCTATTATTTGGGAAATTTTAAGGATTTAGAGGCTACTTTCCAGGAACTGGAGATATAGCCTAGAAAAATTCTTTATTATACAGAATTATGCTTTAAGCCATAATTTGGATCAAGTTTGTGCCCAGGAATATATTATGGTGGGCAAGGCCTGCATCAGGAAGTCCAGGTGGAGACCTTCCATCTGAGAGACAGGTGAGTTGCATGTAACAGCTGACATTTAATAATAGCAGCCCTAAGATTATACTCAGAAATCACCCAGTGCTTGATGCAGAGTAGGTGCTCAATAAGTAGTTGTTACATGGATGAAGTGAAGTAAATGTGAATTGAATGTTGATGGATAGATAAGCCTGGATAGATGAAAAATAGGTGAGGAGGACATTCCCAGGACAAATTTGTCAAGGGTACAGAGCAAGGATGCATGTGGTAGCTTCTGGAGAATGTCTGCAGGTTCATGTAGGGATAGAAAGGGACATAGGATGACTATGAACAGAATTCACAGATCTTTATGTACTGGTACTAGTACGTTGGTTTGGTCATTTTAACAGAGCCAAGGTAGGAAATTAGTTCTAAATCATGTAAATGTCCAAGCTGGTGGTCGCCAGGCAGGTAGTTGGCTCTGCAGCAGGGCCCCATATTCCTTCCATCTTATTGTGCTCTGTCCCCTGAGATATTGTCTGTATTGTTGAATGCAGGTAAAACACATTTACCTCTACCTGTATCTGTTCTGATGTGTGGGAAGGAAGAAAGAGGATATGGAGGGTAAGTGGTTTCCTTGAGAATCCTCTTAAAGAGATGATCCAGACATTGCTCACATTGTTTTTCATTGCATCACATTATCTAGAAAGTAGCCATGTGGAAAGATCTGAAATAAAGTCTCCGGCTCAGAAGACTTGTGTCCAGTTAAAACTCAGGTGAGGGATAGGGGTTGTATTAAAAATAAAAAGGAAGAAGGAGAGAATGGATATTGGGAGAAAAGTAGCAAACTGTCATACTGGACCAAAGTGGTTAGACTTCAAATAAAAACATTGAGACTTGGTGAGAGTTTTGAGGGAAAATGATCAAGCTCAGTTCTAAATGCTTTCCAGTGCCTCCTGTGCTTGCTGAGATTGAACATATACACTGATTTATGATAACCATGAGATGAGATTGAAGAGGGACCAGTCAACTGTCTAAAAACGTCCACAAACATCTCTACTGATGTTTGAAATTCAGTTTCTAATGTCATCCTTTTGGGAGGGGGATTGAGAGTCAACTTCCTTGAATCTCTTCTTGGCAGGGATGCTGTGATGAGGGGAACACGTATTCCCCACCCTCAATGGTTCCTTTGTGAGGAGGAAGCTTCCTGGAGGAACACCTGGTCTCCCTCTGCTCTTGTGTCCCTCTTCTCCAGGGGAGGAGGAGTGTCTGACTTGATTGATGATGAGTCTGGGAGAAGGGCTGTGTTGGAGTCATTCAGCTCTACCTTAGCTCTGCTTGCCTTTAGTAGAGATGGTACCTCACTTGTTCTTGGTTATGAGGAAAGCCCCACAGGGGTGGTCTCCAAGCAGTCTGTTTTCCAACTGCAATTGTCACTGGTGAGTAGCCAGAGTTAAGCCACGTCCTTCAACACAGCTTTTTGTCTGTGTCGAATGTGCTGTTTTGAGCATCAGCCTCCATACTCCTGTATCTACCCCTTAACTGTCTCAGAACTTGAGTGGGGAATAGGGATGCTGTGTATTAGCCCCTCATAAAGCCACAGGGCACATAGAAGCTGGTCCTGGAGTGGGATTGAGGGAGCTCTGCTCATCCCTCCTGCCACTGAAAAGCAGAGAGTCTGACATAACAGGTGCTGATGCAATTGGCTCATCAGCAAACACTTGAAAAAACTCATTGAGTTCATACACCAAGGCTCTCCAAAGTGGTATTTCTTTCTTTTTTTAGGCAAGGTCTCACTCTGTTGCCCACAGTAGAGCATGGTGGTGCAATCATAGCTCACTGGAATCTCCAGTGAGAATCAAACCATCCTCCTTCAGCTTCTCAAGAACTACAAGTGCATGCCTCCACACCTGATTAACTTTTAATTTTTTTATAGAGATGAGGGTCTTATGTTGTTCAGGCTGATCTTGAACTCCTGGTCTTAAGTGATTCTCACTTAGCCTCTCAAAGTGCTGAATTTACAGGCGTGAGCCACCATGGCTGGTTACCTCCTCCTCAAATTAAACTAATGCAAGAGAGTAGAAACAAAGGGAGATGGGGCAGAGGAAGAAGAAGGGCTTAGAAAAAGGAGAGCCAGGTTAGAAAATCAGGGTAGGTTTATTGGAATAGCTAAGGGTGTGGTACCAGTTTTTTTTATTTTTCTTTAACTATTTTTCTTTGCTTTCAGCTTCTAGTTTTATGTTTTTGCTCTCCTGGGAGCTCATACTTTTCCATGCATTACAGGTCAGTTTTGTAAACGCTCTTTGAAAGGGATAATCCATGAATCTAATTTTCCATTTTGCTTTCCAATGTGCTTGGCTCCCCTGAGGGGACTGGACAGGCTGTGGAGGTGTCCAGCTGCAGGGAGTCCCTCATCTCAGGCTGTTAATGATGACTCACTTCCTTCTGCCTGACTGGAGGATCTTCTAAATCCACTCCAGGGTCAGGGTCCTGCTCTGAAGCCTTAATCTGCTGTGGACCCAGGATCCCTAGGGAGCCCACATTTCTAATTCTGCAGCAGTGAGAGGCTTTCTGGGTAGCTCACACGTATTGAAAAAATGATGAAAGGAGTGAGTAAGAGAGGCAGGAATGCATACGCCGGCAGGGCTGGCATCCCAGAGGGTTCGCTTTATTACACTGGGAACATCTCACAGCCTTGGGATAATGACTGCTCAAGATTCGGGAATGATTTAGTTTTCTATGGCCCTCAACTCAGATTGATTACAATTTTATAGACATAATAAGATGAGGCCTAGTTCTGGCTACACATAACAGAAACCCACACTTAGGTACCTCGAGATTAAAACATTCGAACTAGAACTCTTGATTTTACCTGCCTCCCCCAAACTTGCCCTTTTCCAACCTTCCTCGCTTGGTGAGTGATGTCACTATTTGCCACGTATAAAGCTTCAGTTCTCATCCTCTGTACACCCTGTGCCCATAAACTATCCGTCATCAAGCTCTGTGATCCTCCCTTGAAAATATATCTCCAATTCTACCATCCTCGCTGCCTAATGGCTTCTACCTAGACAAGTGCCCTCCATCCATCATCGGGACTACTGTGACACCTCCTTACTCATCTTCCTGCTTTCACTCTTGTCATATAAAGGGTATATCATGTCAAACATCCCCCCAGTGACTAGGCCCACTCTCGATGGTTTAATTGCAGTCAGAATAAAATCTGAACTTCTCCTGGTGGCCTGTGAGGCCCTAAATGCACTGGCTCTTCCTTGCTTTCCTCTCCAATGATTTTTCTACCATTTCCCCTATGCCATGATCCTCCAGCCATAGAGTCCTCCTTTCTTTTTCTCAAACTTCCAGACTCATTCCCACCTCAGGAATGAAGCTCCGTCTGTTTAGAAGTCCCTTCCCCAGATCTTTGCATATCCAGCTCTTCCACATCATCCTGGAGTTCACAAAAATGTCACCTCTGTAAAACAACCTTCCTTGACCAACACCTTCCCACCCCCATCATTCTCTGTCCCATGTAATTTGTCTTAGTTTTCTCATCATTCTGTCTAAAATTGTATTATTGGCTTCCGTGTTTTTTCTAAGTTTCCTCTCCTTTTTTTAGACTAAAAGGGAAATATTTTGTTAATCATTTTCACCACATAGTGCCTAGAACAGTGAGCCTAGAGATAGTAGAGATCACTATATTTTTAGATAAGTGACGCTAAGCTTTATCACATACTATGCACCTGACACTGAACTAGGTATGCTTCCTATTTCTTCTCTCAGCTATTGGTCAAATGTTTGGGGACCCACACCTATCTTGTGGTATCTCTAGCTAATGAGTTTTCTACGTGGAGAAGATGTTTGAATTCACCATGAGGCCAGTGTAGATTTGTAGGCACAGGTTACTTAGAGAAAAGATTATGATCCTTAAAATTATAATACAGGTGCTTCCCCAACAGTTGATGAGACGACACCTCATTTTTGACAAAATAAAAGTCACTTCACCAGATTGGCATCACACTTGATAGACTTGCCAAGGTTTCATTCTCAGACACTCCCTCCATGTCCCTTACACCATATCTAACTGGACTTCTACCATGCCTTTGAAATTGCCTTTGCTCATGCTGTTTCCCTGGCCTCAAGGATTCCTGCCCTATTTTTCCACTTCATGGAATCCTATTCATCCTTTCAGAGCTATCTCAAATATCACCTCTTTTGTAAAGACCTTCTTGTTTTCTTCGTCCCTTAGTGAAAATTAATCACTTCCTTTCTATGCTCTTCCAACATGTTGTTCATCCTGCTATTATAATGTCACACTATATGGTCAGTTGGATCTCTTATTTCACATCTCTTCTATCTCCCAAAATGTCTGGCAGAGAACTTGGCATAGAGTATTATGCTACTTAACTAGGGCTGTGGTAACAATATACCACAACAGTGTGGCTTAAATAGCAGAAATTTATGTCTCAGAGTTCTGGAGGTCAGAAGTCTGAGATCAAGGTGTTAGGAGGGCCGCTGCCTTTTGAGAGCTTTGAGGGAGGACTTGTCCCAGACCTCTCTTCTGGCGTCTGGTGGCTTGCTGCAATCTTGGCATCCTTGGCATGTGGAAGCATCACCCCAGTTTCTGCCTCCCTCTTCGCACAGTGCACTCCCTGTGTGAATGTCTGTCTTTGAGTTCAAGTTTTTCCTTTTTATAAGGATACCAGTCATGGATTAGGAACCACCCTAATTAGCTCATTTTAACTTGATTGCCTCCACAAGGACCCTATCTACAAATAAGGCCACCTTCTGAGGTACTAAGAGGTTATCACTCCCTATCTTTTGTTAGGGGGCACGGTTCAGCCCCTAGCAAATGTTTACCACCAAATACTCATTAATGAGTTGATATGAACTGGAATCCATTGGGAAGAAAAGCACCCATTTGTCTTCTATCTTTATCTTTAGTTGAATTTCTTGAGGTCAAGACCTGTGTCTGATTTATTTTTCTGTCCTTGTCATGCAATTCTGGGTGTGCATTCTGTAGTTGCTCAGTAAGTGGATGATTGACTACAAATACTCAGACATACTTTTGTTCAAGAGAAACCTGGCATAGTGGGAAAATCCAAAGGCTCTGAAAGGGTGGAATTCCACTTACTGGTAAGTAACTTTATGTAAATCAACCTAACATTTTCTGAGAATTTTCCAGTGCAGTGACAATAAGATAAATTATATTTTGAATCCAATGAAATACTTGCAAAGTTAGGTATTGGTTCCAGGCCAAAGTAACACTAGTTTACTTACATTCTCTCAGTTGTCGCTCATGAGAGCCCTCTCAGATAGTTATATATATCAGTCCCATTTTATTGGGTGAAGAAGCAAGATAGGTGTGAGACAAATAGATGTTGGGTGACTCAAGGTAACATTGCTGGTGGACGATGGAGCCAGGAATTGACCACAGTTCTGAAACCAAAGCCACTGTTCTCAGCCTCCGTAATATTCTGCGTCTCTGGTTGTATTATGAACTAGGTTTTGGGAGGCATAGACTCGTAAGTTGAAATGGACTTTGAAGGTCATCTCATTCAACATCTCCTTCAGTGGAGAAGCTCACATTCCAACCTCCAGGGCCAAAGGTGTGCTTATAGTATTTTCAGACTAAAATGAAGTTGGGCTGCATACTCCTTATCCACTTAGCAACTCTGTGATCATGTGAAAGACCCCCAAAACACATTACTCTGAGAGGTGTGCTTGCAAGCCCTAACTATAAGAAAAAGTCTTCCTTATGATGAATCAATATCTATGCCCCTGTAGCTTCTATCTTTCTATCCTTATCTGGCCGCAGTGTAGCAACAGAGAGAATAATCTACTCCTTCTTCCATGTGATCTTTATAGACAACAGCCTCTCTTCTTTTGATGCCATTGTCAAGCACTTTCCCACATTGGTTGTGCTCCTCTGGCCAAACTCCATGATGTCAGAGAAACCTATCTTAAAGAGAATGAACTAGAAGGTCTGAGCAAATTGAGCAGCTTAGTGTCTACTACATGTGAACCTATTTCTTGAGAGTAGTGGATTCCATTCTTACTCCATTTTGGATACCATTGCTTCTGCAGAGCACTATGGAAGGAAAAGAATCCAGCCAACTGTGCTAGAGCTGTGGCAAGAGAATGAGTCACCCAGAGTTGGCTGGGCTCCCAGGGGCTCTGCTGCTTCTCAGGTGCTTGATAGGGCTGAGCCCACCAGAACCCTTCAAACCCACTGCCATGGACTGAATGTGTGTGCCTTCCAGCAAATCATCTGCTGGAATCCTAACCTCTCATGTGGTGCTATCAGGAGGTGGGCTTTTGGGAAGTAATTAGGTCATGAGGGTAAAGTGCTCATGAATGAGATAAGCACACTTATAAAAGAGACCCTAGGAAGCTCTTGTTCTCTTCTAACCACGTGAGAGGACACAGTAAGAAGGTGGCCGTCCACACCCTGGAAAAGAGCCCTCACCAGAACCCAGCTATGCCAGCACCCTGATCTCAGACTTCCAGCCTCCTCAACTGTGAGAAATAAATTTGTTATTTATAAGCCAGCCAATCTATGATGCTTGATATAGCAGCCACAATAGATGAAATCTTCCTAAGTCATCTGTTTCTTGCATTGACTTAGACTTGCTCATAGATCCACCTTTATCTTATCACTTATCTAGTCTAGTCCTAAGTATTGTATTTCTAGAGAAATTCTCCTAGAAGAGGTTTTTGCCTTCTCTTCTTCCTGCCTTTTCTTCCTCCTGCCATCTCTCCTAGCCACTCCCTGGTCCTGGATTTCCACTGCAGCCTCCATCTTCTCCTGCTCCTATTTACTCTGCTTACTTTTGACAGAGTAACTCTCCTACAACACAGCCTTTTCTTGCAACTCCTTAACCACCTTGCCACATTTTTTCTCTGCCTGTCAACCTGTGGCCAGGGCCTCTATCAAATAGACCACATTCCCACTGAACTCCATACCAAAATAGCTCTCTTCCCAGTCTCTGTCATAAGGGGAATGACATATTTTTCTTAGTTTATATCCAGAGAACTTGATGTAGCATATTTTTTGAAAAAATACTTGCTAGTAAATTAATATGGACTAGAGTCCTTTTGTGAAGAGTAAATACCCATCTGTTTCCTGATGGTAAGGGGGAGGAATTATTTGTGTTCTTCTCAGGAAGTCAATAGGACCAAGTCTGGTTGGATACTCTGGTTTTGAACATAATTCCCTTGCTCATTAAAAATGTTGAGTTTCCCCAAAGTTAATTTTAATCCCAAAGAAATTTATCCAATTATACCACTCAGTGGAAGATATTAAACATGCTAATATCTCTCAAATGCTAATTCCAGATGGTCAGAATGAAAGAATATTAAAAGTTAAAAAGCCTGATATTTAAATGGACAAGTGGACAATATAATTTGGGGTTTTGAATGGGTCCCATATGGAGGATAAAGACCAGCTCCAGTTGTCTTGTAGGGTGAGGCATCCTTAGGAATAACACATGAAGTTTCCACTTATCTACAAGTCAATTCCATGCGAATGATGTTAGATTCACTTTTTTCCCAGTAGCAAAAATAGTTTTTTTAAAATGCCTTTTTGGGAGAAGTTCCTTATTTCCCCTCTGAGAGTTTATTCCACAGTGATACCCCAAGACTGCCAGGAGCATCTGAGATGAGGACTCCCCAGAGCATACTCCTGAACCACTTCCTGTCATTGCATGCCATTACCATGACCTGTGCCCAGCTCAGAGGGGAGTGAGTGCTTACAGCTGGATACCATGGGCAATAGTCCATAGAACCATGGTAAGAAGTGAGAGTGTTGGCTTGTGTTCTCAGTGCATCATTCAGCATGACCCCCTGCCTTTTCCTTCCATGGACGACATACATTCCCCTCTCTTGCAAAAACTTTAGCAAGATTTTGGGGTAAGACTGAGGCTTGGCATGAGTAGATGATGTCTAAAAGCTGTTACAGTTAGCATGTGATATCAAATCCAAAGAGTTTTTTGGGGGGCTTGAGCAGAGCATAATTGTTAAGACTTTCAATTACCAGAACAAATTCTTAAATGTAGATGCTAAGTAAGTGGGATCATATCATCATGGAAGGACTATTATAGTGTGTGATATTGGTGGAATATTTATAACTCATTGATTCATGTGATCAACATTTATTAAGACTTACTTGTGCAAAGCATGTGGTTTAGTGCTAGAAATACACCTAGCAAATGGGAGGAATTCAATAATTACACACACGTTACACAAACAGCATTCACAGTCACATAATCTTTTGAGACCTGGGGACTGTTGGCCTGAAGCACCATGTGTAGTTGCTTGTTTTGCTTTGACAGCCTGATTTTCTTATTTACCTTTCCCCCCTTGATTTAATTTGATGTTGCCCCTATGTAAGAGAGGCTTATATGTCAAGAAAGAGGCAGAAAGAGAAATATGTATTCGGTATGAGATATTTGCACATCTGAGCTGTTGATTTAATAAGATGACATCCAGGTCTGCAAATTGAATGAAAAGAAGAGAAAAGATTTACAAATTGGCTGGATAATTATAGATTTGTTTAGCTGTCACTAGAATTTCATTTCATGGTTTTGTTTTTATAATTAAAATCATTTCACCACTGGGTTAAAACCTTATATCTTAAGTGTCACCCAGAAGCATATTTTTATAATTGAGTTGTTCTGGAAAGCCTTTGAAACACAAGGTTTATTGAGGAAATAATAAAACGTAAACATAATAAATACCAAAGAGCAAACTCAAGGTGGTTGATTAATGAGTAAAGATTATTGAAGTGTGCAGTGAAATACGGGGTAATCTAGTGGACATGGTTCATTGTTGGAAATTTTAAAGCACAAGTATTTTAAAATAAATGAAACCCAAGTTTGATTAGTATGTGCACATTTGGTAACAGAATACATAATCTTGAAAAAATACTGGAGTCTCCTCTGAGGTACGACAGTTTAGCATAATTTTTTCACTTGAAATTAGTGTTTATTCTCAGCCAGAAAGAACCCTCAGATGTTTTTTTTCATTAGGCTATGCACTTACCAGAAGCCATAATTATAGAGCAGTTTGCAATGTGCTATTCCTCACATATGAATCCTGTACTAATATAACAAATGTAATTCATGAAGTGTTTGCCTTGTGCCTGGCCTTGTGGTGGGCACTTCACAAACTCATTTAATCCTCAAAAAAGCCCTATGCCTATTTTTATGCCCATTTTACAAATTAGGAGGCTGCTACCTACCAGGTGAAGTGAGTAAGTACCTAGCCCTTGGTTATGGAGAGGCAGAGTTGGGATCCTGTTCTATTCTGTTTGCCTCCAAAGCTTGCGCCCTTAGTCACTGCTTCTACCATTGGTACAGAGTGGGGAGGTATTTGCATAGGGACCCATATGCTCAGCTTTGTCTGGCATGTTAACAGGGTTTGTGGTTGTAAAAACTACCTAGTCCCTTTGTCCTCCCCAGCAACTAGCACTGTAGTTATGTGTTGTGTAAGATGGTGATCATCGTTCCTAATCCTTATAGGGTTGTTCTGAGTGTTAGATGAGATACTGCATAAAAATGTTGGAAACTGCAAGGAGTCTTATAAATATGAATTACGGTAACTTTATTGACAATAATATTCTTCAGTCAGCCCTCACAAATTCTGTGGATATAGTTTTTCCAGTTTCCCAAGAGGGAAGAGTGTGTGGCTGGATTTTTAACGTAAAAAAACCCAAACTAAGTTTAGGAGTGAAATCCTCTGGCCAATTCTCTACTTTCTCCCTGCAGATCAAATGGAAGACCCATGACTCCCTGGAGATGGATGGTTTTGTTTAACTGAAAATCGGTTTGCTTCCGGGGAGCATTCTTTCCTTTGCCACAAACACTGAAAGGCTCTGTTGTCACTGGATAACTGCATCTTTCCCTCATCCTTCCTCTCCTCCCCCCCAAAACCAGTAACTCTAAAGTTTTTAAGGAGAAATTCTGGGATTTTTTTTCTTTTCTAAGAGCAATGTTTGTTTTATTCTGAAATGTCAGATGACTCACTGCAGCTAGAAGAGAGCCATTTCAGATAGCAGATGCTGGACTGCTAGATAATAATAGTTGGTACAGCCGCGGGAATCTCTCTTAGCCCGTGCAGGCCTGAGAAGAACGTTCATTCAAAGAGCGTGAGTGAGTTTCTCAGGCTTTCAAGGCTCAGAAGCAGGAGATAAGATGTAAAGTACATATTCTGGGAACCAATCCACTACGTGAAAGAACCATCTGGAGGAGCTTCTGGAAATTCATATCAATTCAGTAAATATTTGCTGAGGGCCAGTCACATCTTAGGGAGTAGCAGGCTACAAAGATGAGTAAGATGCAGGGCTTGTTTGCAAGATGTTTTGTATTATCAGGGAGAAAAAGCCTGGAATGCAAGTAGGCATAAAATGTGTAGGCGCAAGTCTAATAAAGATAGAGCAGCTTGGATTTAGAGGGGGCCTAGATCACACCCTAGGGGGGGAAATAAAAGACTTCATGAAGAAGTTGGGACACCAGGAATAGAGTTGTCCACCTTGGCCAGAGTGTAGGGAAGGAGTATGACATAAGATGCAGAAGTGAACAGTTCAGGGGACACTGTAGCCACTCTTCACCATTAGGCCCACAAGGGAGCTGTTCCCTAGAACAACCTCATTTTTCATATCCACTCCAGGTCCTTATGTTGGGTTATTGTAAACCCACATTTTTTGTGGGGCACCTTGGATGGATTCCTTATACAAAATGAGCATGACCAAAGCTATCCTTCTTCCTTTGTTCTTTTTTCCTCCAGGTGTTATATCTGCCCCTTCCCAGGGCTCAGTATCTGAGCTCTGTGTGTGTGAATATTGGCTACAACTATTGATGGCAAAGACATTCCTTGCTCAGTCCATTTGAAATCTCTTAATCTTTTTGCTCTTAGAAAAAAAATTTTTTTTATAGACATGGGGTCTTGTTATGTTGCCCAGGTTGGTCTTGAACTCCTGCCCTCAAGCAATTCTCTAGCCTCAGCCTTCCAAAGTGCCAGGATTACAGGTGTGAGCCACCGTGCCCTGCTGGGAATCTCAGAATCTCTTAATCTGTAATGACTAAAATGGACCAGAGAGCTCACTTCAAATAACAGGGGAGTGTTCCCTTAGGTGGTTGGTTCTCAGCACTGGCTGCCCATTACAACAATTTAGGGAGGTTTTAAAAATTCTGATCCTTTGATCCCATCTCAAGATCACTGTATTAGAATCATTAAGATTGGGGTTAGACACTGGTATTTTCAGAAATTCTTCTGGTGTTATAATGTACAGTGAGGGCTAGAAAACACTGCTTAGATAATTTCTGCCAGGAAACACACAAATCCAGCTGTCAAATTGCCTAACATTTTTCTTCTTGATATCTCTTCCTCAATTCAGGGTGTGTGTGATTTCTCAGTCTAAGTTCCCATCTAATTTATCTGTAGGTAACAGCCAGCAGCCTTACTGCAGGGAATAACAGAGGTGGCATGCTTGCCTAACATAGGGACCAAGGCTAGCGAATATAGGATTGTGATTTTTTGACAAATTGACCACTGCCTTTTGTTTCAAAACATTGGCTTGCCAGACAGTGACTTCAGAAGCCACAATTTAACCAGCACTTCCTTCTCCCAACAACACATAGTGTTGATCAAGCAAACAGGGTTGCTGAGTCCAGCTACCTGAAATAGATTTCCCCACCACAAAGAAAGACCTTTGCTTGGCACTTCTTGACATCACGTCAGACTCCTCACACAGGCTCCTTCTGGCTCGAGTCTCCTATAATAAGAAGTCTGGTTTCCAAGAGCTTGATATTTTGCCTTAAATTATCTAGATAATCCCTTCAAACGCTCCATTCTTTATATACATTTTTCCTTGGATTGAAAAGTCCAGATCCCAAAACAAGAGCACCATATTTTATGCATACGCCACTCCCTAGACTTATAAATTGAAGGGAGTACTTTTCCCAAATGCCAGCTCCCGGGAAAACTCTGGCCCAAAGTCACCAATTGTTTTGGCTTCACAGTTGTCATGTGGGAAATTACTTCAATGGAAGGACAGCCTTGCAGTACGTTATCAGGCAAGTGATGCTGGAGTAAAGAGTTCTATGTCCCAGACTCCCTTGCAGCCAGGTGTGGTCATGTTACCAAGTGTTGGTCAAGGGGATGTGAGCAGCAGTGGCTCGCGTCCTGTTGACCAGTGTGACATTTCCAGGTCATAAACCGCAGAAGGAAGGAGTTTCCTGCCCCCTTTCCCCTTCCTGCTGGCAGGAATGAGGACTTAATGAAAAGTCACTTGGGGCCATGTGGTTGAAGGCAACTTTCACGTGAAAGAGGAATATATTTCTATCTTGTTTAATCCAGTGTGACTTTGGGCTGCTGTCACGTACAACCGAACTCATAGTTTAACTCCTACATAGTCGCTCAGAGTCTTAAGTACCCCTTGGCTCGAGAAAGGGGAATTGGGAAGAAAACGTGACTTGCACCACAGTGATTTCATTGCCCATATTTTTGTTGCAAGTTGTCTGATTTGAATGGATCACAAGAAAACCAGACTTTCCAGAGGGGTTGGTGAAGCTCAGGTGTGCTAGGGGAGCTGGCCTGGGGCAGGCTGGAAACCTCAGCTAAGCAGGGGAGAGAAACACACCAGAAACACAGTCTGTTCCACTGAGAAGAATGAAGCGATTGCCACACTCTAAAAAGGAGACGGGCCCGTGTTTCATGCACAATTCACTGGGAATCATTTATTTAAAATAAGACATTAGTTATGTCTACACGTTCAACGTGTCTCACAGGGGAAACAAAAAGGTTGGCTTTCTGAATTACGTGCCTCAGTTGCTTTCTTAAAGCCGTAAATTAAAAGGAAAGAGCAAAACGTGAAAGGTGTTAGAATCCAGGGAGTCTGTGGCTGGGACAGCGAGTCCCGCACCGTTCCTTATGGAGTGCGGCCCCCATTTGTCTCTGTTTGAGCTCCCAGAGCAGTGATCCTTCTGGACATGTGTGGAGAGGAGCGGCTCAACTCTATATTTCACAAAGTCCACTTCATTCTTCCTGTGCCCCAGAGAAGGGAGTCTGGCGTGTAGCATGTTTAGGAAAGAAAGTAATGAGCTGTCAGGAAGGGCAGATTAGAAGCTATTCACTGACGAGTCAGTATCTTAAGCCATGTTCCTGTCAAGTTGGTGAACTTTTCTGCCTCTCAGTTCTGCGTCGGAATTCACGTATTACCCTCGGGGTGCTGCATCCAGTCGGTTCCCTGGGTCATCTAATCCATTCACACGGACTCTAGTTTTCTTGACACCTAAGAACTGAAGACACACTTGATATATGTACATATTTTCCCCTACCGAGCCACCTTTCTTGCCTCTGTTCCAGTGCAAACTCAGACGTTTCAAGAGCACAGGGTTTAACAAAACATATGGTGCCGAGTTACATGAAATATGGTGTTTAATTCCACCCAGAACTGTTTTTGGTGATATAGTGTGGAGTTTTAAAATAATATTTTAGCACAAAAATGTAAATGTTCTTGTAAATGTCACATCTTTCCCAAGTGCTTTGGTTGACTCATTGTTAAATGAGAAGCTGTAATTATGTCTGTGTTACTCATTAAGAGCGGCGGTGCAGGGGGAGTGGGACACTCAGGCTCAGAGCTTCCTGAGCGCTGATTTGATGACATCGCTCAGAGACATGGGGGAAAACACGTCCCGCACGGAGATGGGGTGATGGGTTTGCTGATGTATTTGAAGATGTGCCAATCTTCAAGAAAGGATGTGGCACTTTTTAGGAAAAAAGTTGCTGAGTTTGAAATGTCCCCTTCTTACAGGTCACTGAGGTTGTCTCAGCCCTGCTAGGACTCCCAGGCTTCCTGAGAGCCCAGACAACAGCCTCTGCCCACACTGGGAACCTCCACCAGATGTATGGCTGACTACCTAAGAGAAAAATGGGGTGCAGCTTCTGAGAGAGTAAAATAGGAACTGGTCAGCTGTGAAGGAAGGGGGACAAAGTCTGGGGGTCACATGATGAATGACTAAAGCGAAAAGGCCACTTAATAGATTGGGTACTCAATAGGCTGGCAGGGGCGAGAGAGATTTGTAGCTCAGCAGCCCGGCAGAGTGCACTGAGGCAATTGTGGATGCCAGGTCCACGGGGGAGGAGCCCTAATGCTCTGGGGCAAGAAGCCAAGATTTGCCCATTTAGCTAATTTAGTCCCCCTGGGCTGGCTGCTTAGAGAGGATAGCGAGAAGTGGTCCAAGAAAACCTCACGGTGACTGACTTTATACTAATTGCCCTAAAGGCTACGTATACCTTGCTTCATTTAATCTTTACAAATTAGTTTTCAAGGTAACTATTATTAACTCTACATTTGTAAGAGAAACTGGGAAGTTAAGTACCTTGACTGAATTTACTCAGTCAGAAAGTGATGAGCTAGAGATTCATTTGTCCGTTCATTCATTCACCCATCCTGTGTCAGGTCTACAAGTGTGTAAGTGACGACTTGGATGTATAGAGGGTGTGCAGGTTCTTCATTTTCTAGCAGGGGTGCTGAGATCTTGGGTGCTCTTTTTCCGGGCAGCTGGGCAGGGCCAGGAGCCCCCACACTTGCAGCCTTTCCTTCTTTCCTCCGTGGTCCACACAAGTATAATTTTCTGTTGGAGCCCTCATGTGACAGAGGCTGGGAGGCGCTGCCTGCCCGAAACTGTTCTTGCTCTTGGGACGCCCCCTAGGGTAGAGCACGGGGTTGCCGAGTGTCTGGGCTGCTGATTGCAGTCCTTTCCAGTTTAGACTGTCTCTTTCAAGTGTGTGCCTTTCACACAAATGCTTGGATTTTCAAACTGTGCCTCCTTCCCCTACTTCCCTCCAGGTTGGCGCCCAGCATATGGGCCCATGGTCCTTTGCTTGTGTTTTCTGGATCCTCGCTGGTCTTGGCCTGCTTGCCTCTGTGTTGAAGGGTCTAGGCCTGCTCGCCGTGGTGTCCCAGCCTCTGCCCACACTGCTGCTACTGCTGGTGTCACTGGTCCTGCTGCTTTTGGGTCACATTCTGGTATTAGCTGTTGCCTGCCCCCTGTGCACCTTGGCTTTGGCCTCCAGGCTCACGTGCCCTGCCCTGAGGATATTGTCTTCCCTGCCCCAGGCTTCCTCCATCCTGCTTTTCTCTCTCCACCTCTGTGCCTGCCACCAGGGCACATGGGAGCTTCCAGACTGCCGGCACTCATGGGAAGCCAGCAGTGCCAGCTCAGGGCACTATCTAGACGCCTTCCTGATTTTCCAGGAGGCCCCAATGGGCTGGAGGTCACACCTTTAATGCTCCCCTGCTTGCATCTCTTCCCACTAGGAAGGAGTCAGTGGGGACAAGAGGATGCGCTCTTTTTCTAGACCACACTTTGGTTGCCCAGGAGTCTGAGATTCCTGTGCCACATCCTCAGCCTGCTCCCAGGGTCTCCTGTACCTTCTCCCAGGCCACCGGCATGTATATACCTGATTCTAAGGATGGCCAAGGGGCAGTAGTTTTGGGGGGTGTCTGTGGACATGTGGGTGACCCCTATTGGGGTACAGGATGAAGCCAGAGGTGAGAGGAAAACTGGAGCCAGGTCAGGGGCCTCCAGGTGACCTCCAGGAGCCACACCGGCTCCTCCCTTTGCCAAGGTGCACATCCACAACTGTGCCAGCCGGGTGGAGGTGTGCAGAATGCGGGGAGTCTGGGAAAGCTCTCACTACCCCCTTCAGCTGTGTTCCGGAAAGCTGGCCGCTAGTCCTCATGCCCTTGGGCTTCTTCACCTGTGTCTGGACGTTTCTACTACAATCAATAAGGCCTCTCCCTGCCCTGGGACTTTTGCCTGGAGGTACCAGGTGTGGTGGCAGTAGAGGTGGGGGTGTGTCAGGGGAGTGACCAGGATGTGTCTGACTTCCTATTTCTCCTTATTCGTTGTCCCCTGCCCCTTTAGAAACCTGGCCACTACTTCTCAGTGTGATTCTTCCTTCCTGTGGCTCAAAGTAAAACTTCACAGACAGACTTCAACATTTAGCTTTTGAAATTTAAAGGAAGTTGTGTTGCTTTCTCTGACATCAAGCAATTTCACATGGCTACAATGTTCAAATGTGTGATCAGTGGGCTCATTCTCTTGGTTTGGTTGCCCTCAAATGCATGTGTTAAATCATTCTGTAGGTATTCATTTGTGCAGTGGGACTATGTAGGGATCTAGACTACTAGGAAAAATCAACGAGAATAACAATAACATAAAATATGTGGATTCTCCTCCATTGAGGGCTGGAGAAGCACTTATGGAAAGGGCCACAGCTTGGAAAAAGCTTACCAGGACACCCTTTTTCTAGATAGTACGTACAATCTCCCTAAGAGTATATGCATTGTTGTCCCCAAAACACCACATTCATAGGATGTGAAAATATTTTTACATATCAATTAATACAACAACTATTACTGTGCACCAATTATGTTCCAGTTACTTCTAGGACTTGAACTCAGATTTATGTTGTTTTAATTACTTGTTTATTTCTTTTTTATTTTTTCTTAAGTTATACACACATAGATCATGAATACATTTATGCATATGTAGGGTACAATGTGTTGATTTTTTTATACCATCTGACGTGCTTAACATTAAACCAATCAACATAGCTTTCACCTCATTTACTTGATTGTTGTGTGAAGACATTTATGTTCTACATTTGACAGATTTGACTTGTACCCTTGCAATATGCTCCATAGGTGTGGTCCTATGTTGTTTTAAAAGCTGGGCTTGTTCCTCTGAACCATATCACCTCTGCATGGCAGGTCTGTTGCAGTGCCCACTTTTTCTCTCACAACTTCGGTTTTATAGGTATTTCGTTCTAACCTGCTTTTTATTTTCCCTTTTTTCTCTATCTGATTGTCTTAGCTGCTCTTGGTCTAATTGCTGATTTCTTCCCTGGGTTGGCCATGGCCTTGATGGCCCAGGGGCCCCTGCATCATCCTAGAGGTCACAACACACCCAGGAGTAGCTAAATCCCTCCTCCTGTTTCCAAGTCCTGTCATAGGACTGTCATAGGACATATGCTGTCACAATCAGCATGTGACTTCAGGTTTCTTACAGGCCAGCAAACCATGTATTTCCATGTTCCAAGTCATTCTAATGATGAATGATTCTAAGCCTGCAGTTCTAGCCCAGGCCACTCACACATGCACCAGACTCAGAGGCCACTCACGCCAGGCTTGGCTGATCTCTCTACCCTTCAGGACCCTGCAGAGGCTCATGTCCTCTGGGAAATATTCCTTAGTCCCTAAGGATAATTTGGGTGCACTTGCAGTCTGTGGAGCCGCAGCACCATAGAGATAAATGTCTGTAGCCCTGTGGGGCTGTCTGTGCTCCAAGTACCCTGTGCTTGCTTGGAGCAGAGCAGAGCAGAGCAGGGGTTCTGATTGGGGCTGTCATCCCAACAGTATCAGCATTACCTGATGCTGGTTAGAAGTGCAAATTCTCAATACCAAGCCATAATTAATAAGAAACTATGAGGTTGGAGCCCAGCACTCTGTGATTTAACAAGCTCTCTAGGGGATTCTGGGTTTGGCTAACATTTGAGAACCACTCTGTAGAGAAATGATCTTACCTGCTATTACACATATACGCTTCTCAAAGGCAGGGACGAGTCTGGTTATCTTTGTGCATCCAGTATCTAGAAAAGTTCCCATAGGCCTGGCCCATACTGGATAAAGTTGTGGTTTTTTGCTCCTTTGATGATTTTGTGACCAGATTTCCAGGAATGCCCCACTCTGGCTTCTGATAACAGCCCTCACCTGGACACCTGGAGTTTCTGAGAAAAACAACAGATGAATGATAATAAAGGACCTTTTATTAGTAAGTGTGCTTGCTGAACCCAAGAGAAAGCTTGCTAAACTCTGGGTTGGAACATGCAGCTTTGGCTCAGGGTCTGTGTGGTAGCTTCCAGTCACCCCAAATGCAGACGGTGGATCACACTGCCCTCTGCCTGCTGTGTAGAGGAAGGACGTTTAGGAGAGGGCACTGCCAGCTGGTCTGCACACAGGCCCCATTTAACCTGTCACCAGGTGAAATCTGCATGTAAGGGGGAGAAAGAAAAGAGAGAAGAGGCTGCTTTTCCAGGGCTGGGCCCATCTTTCCTACCCAAACGTGGACTCAGAAAGAATATTAGGAGTGGAACTAAACAGCATAAGCGCTAACAGTTATGGAATACTTACTATGTGCCAGGCACTGTTCTAAATGGAATAGAAAAATGATTCAACTGCCAATTTTTCAGATGAGGAATTTAAAGCACAGGGAATGTACATGTATTGTTGCCAAGATCACAAAACCAGTAAGTGGCAGAGCCAGGCAGTCCTGGCCCAAGCCTCATCTCTTAGTTACTTTGCTGAACTGCTTCTCCATAGAAAGAGAGAAAAGTGTAGGAGGGCCCTGGGCTCCCTTTGGGGCAAGTCACCAGAAGTGTGACAGAGGCAGAGAAGGGCAGGTGGGGACACACACACACAGTGAGAGAATGATCTGTGGGCCTCCCTGCCTGGGCCCTGGAGCCCTTCTTATCTACCCTGTAGAAGGTAGAAGAAGAGTGTAGAAGAGTGTAGTGTAGAAGAGAGTGAGGCAAGCTGGTGTGTCTTGAAGGGCCAGGCCTCCCAGGCTCCAAGAGCACACAGCGGCCAGAGCAGAGCCTAGGAGAGAGGGGAGCAGAGAGGCAGAAGGGGTCTTGCTTTGAAGGTACAGTGAACACCCTTTCCCCTCACCCCAATAATAAACATGTCCAGCTATTGTCTTCAGGCCAGACCAGGCTAATCAGGCTAGAAGGTCCTGGGACTTGGGGAGGGAGGGAGGTGGGAAGAGGTGAGCTCGGCCTGATGCAGCCACCTTGGGGCTGGCTGCTCCTTCCTAAACCACAGAGGTGGGATGGAGAGGACGGAGGGGAGGAAGCTCTCAGGGTAAGGGTGTCTCTGCAGTGGCAGTGGGCTGGGGACTGAGGGCGAGGCCTGAGCAAATTGGGAAGAAAAGGGAGAAAAATGATGACCAATGACATGTGAACAGTTTCAGAACTTCCTTTAAGAGGGCGATGACAGTGAATAGGGTAGAGATTTTAAGTTAACAAACAAGAAAGTTAATGCCATCATCACTGTTTTCCTGCAGAGGTTTTTTAAAAATGTTATAGGAACTTTTTTTTTTCCTCCATATCAGTAAAACAATCAGCTTTGGTGATTTTTTTTTTTTGCATTCAAGATGCATTATTTTTCCTCAGAGTGATTAGATTGAGAGAGAATTAATTTAGATCCTTATTGCTGTCCCATCTGAGAAGTGGTAGGTTATGGAAAACAGAGCTGGTTTATGATGTATATCCTTTTTTCTGAGTCTGTCAAGACTGTCAATCCTGAGATTGACCAAGGTTTTTCTTCTGACATTACAAACGAGGAATCAGACTCGGGGGGCTAAGCGGCTGCCGTGGGTGATCTGTCTGCTGTCAGAGGCAGGATTAGGTCTCAATTCTCCTCTCTTTATCCAGGGGGTATGTGGGCTCTTGGGCATTCATTCAGCACAGTCTTTGCCTACACTTTGGAGGCGAGGGAACTATTTCTAAATAAGTTCATTCCAGAAAGCCCCATAATGGATTTACCTCATGTTTAAAGGGAGTTCACTTTATCGCCTCCCAAGCTACACATTTGATAGATTAAATTGTTATCTCTCTGTTTAATTCTTTTTTTTTTTTTCTTACCTTGGAGTGCAGGGCCCTGCCTGGGCTTCCTGCTGAAAAAAATTCCTCCAGTGGTGAGAACCTCCCACTTTGCCCTGGAGAGGGAGCAACAGTGCCAGGAAGTGGCTGTCAGGGGTTGCTAATTTCTACTTCTTGTAGCTCTGGAAGCCCAGACTGAACACCTGAAGAAACATCTCATAGGTATAGCAGCTGCATTAGTTCAGGGAGCCTGAGTTTTCTTCATCACATGAAGAAACTTCCTGAACCGTATGAGGCACAGAGAAGCCATTTTGGATTTTAGTGACTGAACGGCAATCAGGGCACAGTAACCAGATTAATTGGAATTGATTTGAGGGGAGAGAAAATAGAGGCAGGAACTCCTATTCATTAATAGAGGTAACAGGTGAGAAATCCATAGCTGTCCTTATGTCAGATGAACAGACCTTAGGCTGGGGACAGAGCTAGATTTAGGGAGTTGTTGGTTGGGAAGCTGCCCATATGCCAATGAGAACATCCTGGAAATATGGATTAATTTAGGTTTACATGTGACACTTTCTATAACCGGCCAAATGTAAATTGATTCTTCTCTCACTGAAGTAGGCACTGCTCTAGAGTAGAAATCAGAGACCTCCTCCTTGCTGCCATCTTCTTTCAGTATCTTTACAGTTTGCACCTGTGAGTTGCATGTTGTCTGTACGGTTAATCCTGAGATCAACTCCTAATGGCAGTTGTGGGAAGTTGATGTTTGGAGTGATTGCATATTTTGAAACTCAAAGATATATGACATGGTGCTGTTTATTGAGAATAAGTCATTTACTTTCAGGTCATTTATTGTCTACATCTTTACATGAGTCAATTTGCTTCTGAGACACTTTTTGGTTCTGAGACCATAGTAATTAATTCCTCATTATGGAGCACTGAATAATACACAATTTTTATTAGTATAAAATCAGTTTTTCTTTGCTTTCATTAAATAAATGTTGAGCAAATATTTAAAAAGTGTTGGCTTGAAGGGTCACCAAATTATTCACTGGTGAGGTGTCTCACATATCTAGGTAGGTATAGGTCTATCTACCTTCCCAGCTGGAGGTATAGAATTGAATGTGGAAATGAGGATAGATTTTACTGATGTCATAGGGGAATAAATGACAAAAGTTAGTGACAAATCAAGCAGTAAAGACATTGAATAGTCACACTGGATTGATTTTTTTTTTTTTTATAGTTTTGGCTGGGGCTGGGCTTGAACCCACCACCCCCAGTATATGGGGCTAGTGCCATACTCCTTAAGCCACAGGTGCTGCCCACACACTGGATTGATTTTCACTGGTCAAACTACATTACCAAGGAAATTGTGGCCATTTCTGATAAGTGGGGGACTGATACTTTGGAAATCTAAAGGCTTTCAGGACCCTAAAGGCATCAGAATCATGCCCAACAATGGAATCTTGGGGTCATTTTCAGATTCAAAGTGGATTCCGGATTCCAGATTCTCTAGAATTTTCACTGACAGTAACAATAGTCAATGTATTAAAAGAAAGTAAAGAAACATCATCTTTGCCAAATTTAGCTTATGCTGGGATCTAACAGGAGATGTCAAAAAAAAAATAGGAAAAGAGAAAGATGAGCGAAGAGCCAGAGGAGGGGTGTGTAAGGACAGAGAGGCCCTACCCTTTGCCCCATTGTTGAAGAGCCAACTTAGAGAGCCACAGTGTTTTCAGGGTGATTCTCTACTTTGCTGTTGTAGAAGCATGTGACCTCTTTGGAGGTCTTTTAATAGATAAACACAAAGTCTAATGATTACCAATACATTGTTGCTTTCCTGTATTGAACATAGGAATTTTTATTGGTAGTGGATTTCCACATTTTTCTTTTGCCCTTTACAGATCATTAAATGCATTTTCAAATCAAGAATATTCTCAGGGCGGCGCCTGTGGCTCAGTAAGTAGGGTGCCGGCCCCCTGTACCGACGGTGGTGGGTTTGAACCCGGCCCCAGCCAAACTGCAACAAAAAATAGCTGGATGTGTGGTGGGTGCCTGTAGTCCCAGCTACTTGGGAGGCTGAGGCAAGAGAATCACCTAAGCCCAGGAGCTGGAGGTTGCTATGAGTTGTGATGCCACGGCACTCTACCGAGGGTGACAAAGTAAGACTGTTTCTTAAAAAAAAAAAATTCTCAAAGGCCTTTATAAGCTGGGACTGTTTGCAAAGCAGAAGCTTGCTCCCAACAGATATTTGCAGCTTAATGATACGTTTGTATAAAGCCCCGAGTTCTTGTACAAAACAGATGTCAGCTGGTATGTGTCTCACTGCTTTGTTAAGCATCTACCTTGCCCTTGAACTTACTCCTCATCTTATGTGACACAAAGACACTGCAGTGGTCATTTACTTTAAGTTAACTTAGTGCAGGGCTGGAAAACACAGCTCCTAAATGATGACAAACTTATTCTAATAAGATTGCCTTTGGGGACTCTTAACTGTAAAATGATCTTTATAGGCCAGCGTTGCTCGTGCCAAGCTTCTGTGACTACATGAAAGGTAAAGGGGCACCAGGCAGAGGGGATGTTTGACCAGTAGGCTTTATGGCCCGTGCCTCTTAAAAGCCCATTTTTTTTTCTCTTTTTACTGTTGGGACATGTGGAAAACAGACGCTTTGAGCAGAGAAGACATTCAATGGTTCCCCTGTTCCAAGGGCAAAATATAAACAAACATGCTGGACATCAGTTTTTAGAATTTCCCATTGATTGCTTTCATTGCAAGCCATCCGATCTTACTACAGGAATTGCTTCTGTCTCCCCTTTGGGCTCCTCTTTGGCAGAGTGAGTGAGCAGATGAGTAGGGTTCTTACCCTTGAAGGATTTCTGATCCTCCTGGGTCCATGTATTGCTTCTCCTGAACTTTAGTCCCCATATCCTATAATCCAGCCCTTTTGCCTCCTGCCAGAACAGTCCCAATAAAGTGCTTGTGTCTCTAAGCTGTGGAGATGGCATCTGTGGCTTT
>CAUYQV010065099.1:0-15257 GCA_963574575.1 Galagoides demidoff | reverse complement strand
CAACAATGATGGCTGCAACCAAAAAATGGCCGGGCATTGTGGTGGGCGCCTGTAGTCCCAGCTACTTGGGAGGCTGAGGCAGGAGACTCGCTTGAGCCCAGGAGTTGGAGGTTGCTGTGAGCTGTGATGCCATGGCACTCTATCCAGGGGGATAGTATGAGGCTCCATCTCAAAAAATATAAAATAAAATAAAATAAATTAACTCCTTTAGTTAGAACATGAATTGAAGTAATTCATGCAACTGGGCATGTGTTCTCATCTGTGCACAGTAACAGCGAAGGCACTATGAAGACATTCAAGGATGACACAGAATCCATGCACCTAACCAGCGATCAGGTGGAGGGGGAAAGGAAACGTGTGCAGAAGACTGTATGGCAAGATAGAACTGAGATGTGTCTGATACTTAGTAGGCACTCAATATTTGTTGAATGAATCAAAGAAAGAAAACAGGCATAAATTAAAATTTAGGAGAGGCAATCAGGCAAATCTCCATTGAAGAGGCTGAATTTAAACTATCAGTGTAACACCGTAGTTATTAAAAGTTTTTTTAAGCAGTTACCAGAGATATAGCAATATACCTGGCAGATCCCACCCATGTCTTTAAGGAGCTTACACTTTAATAGGGAGACAGACAGATAGAAGCAAATACTTCAAAACAACTAATCTTCACAAATGCCCTAAGTGAAGAGGTACAGGGTGCAGGAGACTAGAAACTCCTGGCAGACAGGTACTGAGCGCTAAGTTTTTCTTTCTTTCCTGTTGTAATTTCTTCTTTTTCTTTTCCTGTTGTATAAGCTAACAAGACAAAAGGTTTTTTAATTTCCTAATTAAATTTAGACTTTATGTTGTTTTTGAATAGGTGTTACTTACACATGGCACAAAATTAAAAAATACAAAAGGATACGGAGTGAAAAGTCTCCACATATCCCCTCTTCAGAGACCAGCAATGTTGCATTTCCTCCGGTATCTTTCCAAATGCCGTCTTGCCATGGTCAGGCAAACACGTGGGTGATTACGTGTAATGGAAGCGTGGCATACTCACCAGCTGGCATTTACTTTTCCTTAGAGATGGTTCCCCATTGGTGCGTAATTTCTCTAATCATATAGTACTCCACTGGGTGGTTCTACCAGAGCCTGTTTAATTAATATCCTAATGGTGGACATGTACTGTTTGTTTTTTAAAGTGATTGTCTTCATTTTTTGAGAGCAGTTTCAGGTTTACAGAAAGATAAACAAAAACATATAAAGACTTCCCACATACCCCTGCCCCCCATCACTTTCTCTTATTACCTATTAACATTTTGCATTAGTGAGTAGCATTTGTTACAATTGATGCCCCAATATTGATACATTATTATTCACTAAAGTCCACAGTTAACATTAAGGTTTATTCTTCCTTTTTTTTTTTTTTTGGAGACAGGGTCTCACTTTGTCACCCTCAGTAGAGTGCAGTCGTGTCACAGCAATCTAAACTCTTGGGCTCAAATGATCCTCTTGCCTCAGGCTACCAAGTAGTTGGGACTACAGGCACCTGCCACAACCCCAGGCTATTTTTAGAGATGGGGGTCTTGCTCTAGCTCAGCTGGTCTTAAATTCCTGAGCTCAGGCAATTCACCGCCTCATCCTCCCAGAGTGCTAGCATTACAGGCTTGAGCCCCTGCACCCAGCCAGGGTTCATTCTTTATGTTGTGCATGCGATGAGTTTTGACAAAGGTATAGCAGCACATATTCACATTACAATATCCTACAGAATACTTTCACTGACTTAAAATCCTCCAAGCTCCACATCTTCTCCCCTCTCTTCCTTTCTTCCTCCTTTTCACTTTCCTCCCTGCAAACTCCTGGTGAAATGTCATTTTTTTTCAAATCCAAGTTATTCATAGTTCGGTTTCCAGAGCCTTCCATACCCTGACTTGAAGCTTCACTTAAAGCTCATCCCTTGCTACCCGTACTCTGGCCACACCACATGATGCATGGTCTTTGAAACCTGCCCTGTCACTTCTCACATTGGCAGCTGTGCTCCAGCCAGGCCTGGCCAGTTGGGGCACAGCTAAGTCCTTGGCCCTTCTGTGGTACACTCTTACTCCTGGCTTCAGGCCCAGCTCAAATGTCACCTTCTTTCTGAGGCTGTTCACAATTCCCACCCCCTGTCCCCTGTTCCCTAATAGAATTGAGGGCCCCTCTTGCGTTTTTCCTGTGTTTATTTATTCATTATTGCAACAGACTTTTAGGTAGCACCTGCCACAGGCCAAGCAGAGTGTTGATGCCAAGCGTCTGGTGGGGGAACACAGGGCAATGAAGCCCAGCTCTCAGACAGTAGAAAGTTCCTTGAAGAAAATGAAATTGGGCAATGTGATTCCAGATGCCAGGATGTTCAGCAGAGGAGGGCTGTCAGTGAAGGTGACATTTAAAAAGTGACCAATGGGAGAATATTTGAGATGGAAGAAATGGCAAGTGCCAAGTCACAGCATTTTATGCAAACTTCACAGATCCGCCTCTCCTAGTGTTTGAAGGAAAGGAATACTCCTTAAGCATGAGTTAACCTACGCATACTCAGCCTAGACCTGGTGCCACAGAAAAACAAAGTGGGACTGGTACCTCCAGTGGCTCTAGCCCCTCCCTGCAAACACTTCTTCCTCCCTCTCTCCAGCTGGGCGCTGGGGGCTTTGTTTGCTGAAACATTTGAGTCCTCAAGACCAAGCCCCAATTACCCAAGAGAAGGCTATTGACTCTTTAAAAGAGTTCAAAAGCCCTAGACATTTTATAAATAGCTCGTATCCTTTCACCAGCCCTTAAGGCAGCGATTTATGGCCCATTTCCCCAGAGGTAGACAGACCTACAGACAGTTACTGCCCCTGGAGTCCCAGTCCCTACAACTGTGGGGCGCTCCCACTTCCTTTTTGCATTTTATGACCTCCTGGCTGGGTCATCCTGAAATAGGTAACCCGGAAGGAGGAGAACTGTGTAATCAGACAGGGCTGCAGCTGCCTCGGAAAACAGAGGCCACGCCAGACTCAGGAAAGGGCTGGTGGGCAGGGGGGAAGGCCAGCAACCTGGCCCCTTGGCTATAGCTGGCTGTTCTGGTTTCCAGAGCCTTTCCCAGAGACACCCAGAGTGGAGTCCACTGTGGTATCTACCACCGATGGGCAGACAAGAGGCAAAAACTCCGTTTATAATTTAGCAGAAATGCCGCAAAGTTCTAATGACAGCAAGTCCTCCATCGCGCATTAAAAGTACTCTTGCTTTAGAGCGCATGTATGTTCCTTGTTGCCTTTAATTTAGTTCTTACAGAACCCAGGGAGGGAAGTCTAATGCTGTCCTATGACAAATGAGGAAACTGAGGCCCTGGGACTGACTCAGGTTGCACAGCCAAGAGGTGGCAGATCCAGATCCTGGCTTTAGATTTAGGCCTCAGGGTCAGAGGCACTAAGAGCAGTGGGCGGTAGGACAGAGAGTGGCCTTTGGGGTGGGTGGATCAGCTTTCAGCAGGCTGCAAGGAGTGAAAGGGCAGTCTGGCTGGAGACACGTCAGAAGGGGCAAAGCCTATCCCAGGGCCATGGTGACACTGGCTTGGCCCAGGGCTTAGGGAGACACAAGCCTCTTCTTAATATTTGTCGCAGGTCTCTTCCACTGCACACCAGCTCCCCTCCTTTTCTGCAGCCGTTTTCTAGTTCTTACCTCTCCCCAGACACGTGAGGCAGTGCCCAGGAGCACGAGCTATGAGTTCAAATCCTCACCTGCCACGCTGGCTTAACCTCTCTGATCCTCCTTTTCCTCTAAAATGTGCTTTGTAACAACGGGATTGGAGTGAGCGCAGGGCCCAACAATAGCAGTTGATATATTATATCTGTGATTGTTGCCCTAGTTACTAATTTCCTTTCCCAAATACAGCTGCTAACTTGTCATTTGCACTGTCAAAAACCCAACATTGAACATGTTATTCTGGCATTCAAGGCCCTCTGAGCTCTGATCCCAAATTTGCCCCAATCCTAGGCTAGCCCTCAGTTACCTTGGTCTGTTGATGATCTGAAGTCCTCAGAGGTAAGGAGACAGTGTGACCTCCACTGTGACACAGTAGAAAGAATGTCAGCTTGAGAGTCAAGAAAAGCCAGTGTTTAAATCTGGGCTCTTCCAGCGACCCCCATGTGAGGAGGATGCCAGGTCTTTCCTATAACCTTGCCTGTAGGGAAGGGGCCCCTCTTCTTCTCCAGCTGCTCTGAGAGGCTGACACCATGACACACTTCACCTTCTGGGGCATTGAGGGTGCTCTTTCAGTATTCCCTTTTCCTCATTCTGACAAATAGTATATTCACTTCATGCCATCTCTTTAAAGGGGGCTCTGCTAAATATCTACGCAAAGGCTCATCAGTGTCACTTTACACTGTCACCTTACATCAGCTTTCCCACCACGAGTGTGTCTTGTCTCCCCAGCCAGATGGCCAGGTTCCCGGAGGGCAGTCTCCATGTCTGTCTAGTCCATCCCAGCCCCTGGGCCTGACAAATAGTACTCAATAAATATTTATTGGGTGAATTAATTATTGAAGGGCAGCCTTGAGCTCTGTGCTCAGTGTCCAGGGGGCATAGTTGAAACTGTGCTATGAATTTCAAAGGCCTTTGACAGTAAACTCCCTGCTGCTCCTGGGAGTCTGATGGTGAATGATAACCACAGCCATGTGACCTAGGAAGGAATGGCTAGTTGGCATGCTTTTAATCCCAGTCGGTAAAGTGAGAATTATGACCCCCATTTTACAGATGAGGAAATTGAAGTAAAGAAAAGACAAGTAACCGATCATAGTTACTCACTCAGTGGGTGAGGGGTTGGGATTGGACCCCAAGGCCACCCCTGAAATATCACTCCCCCAGACCTCCTATGTTGGCCAGGTGAGCTCACTGTGGGCTTCAGACCGTCCAGCTATCCTTCTTTCCTCAGGGCCCATTTCCTAGGCTAGCAGGACCATTTGGGGCCAACTCAGAGTTTGTTTCCAGCCTTGGACAAGCCCAAACTGCTCTGTGTGCTGGGTGCTGGCAGCACATGGCGGTGTGTTTCTGACAGTTCCTGAAGGGGGTTGAAACTCAGGGCAAGTGGAAACTTCCCCCAATGTGGTGTTCAGAGATGGAATTTTTTTCTCTCTCTCCTGATTTTGAAACAGTCAGGATCAAGGCTGCAGTCTGGGCTGTGCTCCTCAGGGCTTGATGATTTATTCATCAGGTGGCTTTGGTACGCACATTCCTCTGCAGGAATTTGTTGTAGAGAGAAGTGGAGAGGCAAGGAAACCCATGGGGCTTTCACCACCACCCCCAAGGCCTCACCCAGAGGTGAACAATAACAATTCTCCAGAGGAAAATGAAATCTGCTACCCCACCCCAAGCTGGGTGCTTGAAAGCCAGAGATAGCATCGGGGCAGCACCAAACAATTAGCTGCCATTGTATTATTTAGGCTGGAGCCGGAGGGAGCAGGGACTGGGGGTGGGAGAGCTGCAAGTTTATTAGCTCTCTCCTGCCCTTTACACACAAATGTACACTAATCCCCCTGAGCCATGGGTTGACTAAGCCAATAGTAAGGTCAAGTTGATTTGCTTCATTCCTTCCTTCCTTCCTGTTCGCGTGAATGCTGGCCTCTTCTTTTACTATTTGGGTGGCAATTTGCTTAAGAGTGGAAAACCTCAGCTTCCTGATCTGTAAAATGGCAAAAATAATAGCACCTCGTAGGTTTGCAGTGAAGCTTAGATGCGCTAATTCATTTCAAGTGTTTGGCAACTGACTTGGCACATAAAAAGAACACACTAATAGTAAGTGTTTACTGTTAACTATTGTTGACTTAGCAAACTGGGATCATTAACCTACTAAGTGCCTTTTTGGTGTTAATGTGGCACTGCCTTCTAACAATACCCAACTGGTAACAGAATGTCTCAGTCCATTTCTGATGCTATAACAAAATATCTGTTATAAACAACGAATTTATTTCTCATAGTACTGGCAGCTGGGGAGTCCAAGCTCACAGTGCTGGCAGGTTTGGGGAGGGCATAGTTTCTGCCTCCAAAATGGTGCTTTTAATATCACATTTTCCGGAAGGGATGGATACTGTGTCCTCATGTGGTGGAAGGATAAAGGATAAAAGGGACCTAGCTAGTTCTCTCCAGCCCTCCAATAAGGTCATTAATCCCCTTTATAAGAGCTCTGCCCTCATGACTTAATCATCTCCTAAAGGACCCACCTCTAATATTATTGTATTGGGGATTAAGTTTTATTATGTTAGAGACAGGGTCTCACTCTGTCACCAGGCTGAAGTGCACTGGTATGATCATAGTTCACTGTAGCCTTGAACTCCTGGGCTCAAGTGAGCCTCAGCCTCTTGAATATCTGGGACTATAGGCATGTGCCACCACACATGGCTAATTTTTCTTATTTTTTGCAAAGATAGGGTCTCACTATGCTGCTCAGGCTGGTCCTAAAGTCCTGGCCTTAAGCAGTCCTCTCAGCTCAGTCTCCAAAAGGGCTGGGAATATACGCATGAGCTACCATGCCCAGCTGGGAATTACGTTTTAACATTAATTTTGGAGAAGACACAAACATTCAAACCATAGCAAAGGAGATGGACCATTAAACAACCAGTTATAACATAGCATGTAAATGAAATGATAGACAAATCATAAATACTGGGACTTACTATATGCCGGGCATTCTCCAAAGATCATTACTTACCTTATTTCATTTAATCTTTGCAACAGTCTCATGAAGCAGGTATTATTATTTTCTCTGTCCTTTTAGATGCAAAGATTAAAGTACAGAGGGGTGAAGTAACCTCCCCAAGGCCACTCAGCTGTTGGAGGTGGGATGAGAAAGCCAGGCAGCCTACACCAGGTGGCAGAGGGGTGACTGACCAGCTTGGAGTAGGAGAGGCTACCTAGAGGAAAAGATGTCTGAGTTAAGACATCAACTCAGGTCAAGTAGGCCAAGAAGGCCAAGCAGGAGTGAGCAGAAGGTGGGGGATTCTAGGCAGAGGGAAGAGAAAATAAAGGTTCTCTCCTGTGCTGTGAAAGGTACAGAGTTTGACCTGGTTTCCTGTTTTTAAAATGGGAGTCACACTTAGTAGTGATTATGATTGTGAGGACTTAACAATTGTATATATAATAGATAGAGTACCCTACACATCGCTAAATCATTCATTCATTCATTTGTTCATTGAACACTTTTTTTTTTTTTAAATTGAGATAGAGTCTCTCACTCTGTCACCCAGGCTAGAGTGCTATGGTGTTAGCCTAGCTCATAGCAACCTCAGACTCCTAGACTTAAGCAATTTTTCTGCCTCAGCCTCCCTAGAAGCTAGTTCTACAAGTGCCCGCCACATCAGCTGGCTAATTTTTCATTTCTTTCTAGCCTGAGCAAGACCAAGACTCCGTCTCTACTAAAAATTTAAAAACTGAGACAAGACAATGACAATGGCTTGAACCTAAGAGCTTGAGGTTGCTGTGAGCTATGACATCACAGCACTCGACTCAGGGTGCCAGAGTAGACTCTGTCTCCAAAAAAAAATATATATATATATAATAATTTCTTAGTTTGGAACCCGTAGCTCAGTGATTAGGGCACCAGCCACATACACTGGGGCTGGAGGGTTTGAACCCGGCCCAGGCCTGCTAAACAATGACAACTACAACAAAAAAATAGCCATGTGTTGTGGCAGGTGCCTGTAGTCCCAGATACTTGGGAGGTTGAGGCAAGAGAATCACTTAAGCCCAAGAGTTTGAGGTTACTGTGAGCTGTGATGCTAAAGCACTCTGCAGAGGGCAACATAATAAGCATCTGTCTCAACAAAAAAATAAAATAAAATTATTTTATTTATTTATTTATTTTTCTGGAGACAAAATCTCACTCCGCTGCCCTGGCTAGTGCCATGGTATCAGCCCACTAACAGCAACCTCAAACTCTTGGGCTCAAGTGATCTTCCTGCCTCAGTCTCCTTAACAGCTGGGACTGCAGACACCCGCCACAATACCGAGCTAATTTTTCTATTTAGAGTAGAGGGATCTAGCTCTTGCTTAGGCTGGTCTTGAACTCCTGAACTCAAGCAGTCCATCCACCTCGGCCTCTCAGAGTGCTAGGATTATAGGCGTGAGCCACAGCGACTGCCCTCATTCAACACATTTTTATTAAGCACCTACTATGAGCACTGGGAACATAGTAGTGAATGAGACAAACTCCTAGCCCTCATAGAGGTTACATGCTTGTGGACAAAACAGACAATAAGAAAACAAAAAATGTATATGTAATATTATGTAAGAGCAGGTAATGATTAAATATAATATAGTCTAAAGAGAGGGTGAAAATTGAAGGATGGAGTATTTTGGGTTTTTTGTATTTTTTCTTTTTTTTGAGACAGAGTCTCATTATGTTGCCCTTGGTAGAGTGCCATGGTATCACAGCTCACAACAACCTCAAACTCTTGGGCTTAAGCGATTCTCTTAATTCAGCCTCCCAAATAGCTGGGACTACAGGCACCTGCCACAGTGCCTAGCTATTTTTTTGTTATTGTGGTCATTGTTGTTTTAGCAAGCCCTGGCCAGTTTCGAACCCTCTGGCTCTGGTGCATGCAGCTGGCATCCTAACCACTGAGCTATGGGCGCCAAGCCAGGATGGACTATTTTGGACAGAGAGGTCAGATAAAGCCTTTCTGAACAGGTGACAATTGAACAAAGACCTGAATGAAGTAAAGGAGTGAGACTTTCTGGCCAAAGAGCTTTCCAGCCCAAGGACCAGCAAGTCCCTGAGACAAAGCACAAGCTAGTGGGATGGAAGGATCTCGAGGAAGGCTGTATGGCAAAGGAAGTGAGGAAGAGCAAGGGTAGTGGAGGAGATACAGTCAGGGACAGATCATATGCAACCTTGTGGGCTGCAGTCAGGACTTTAGATATTGTCTTAAAGGAAAAGAGAAGCCACAGAGGTGGGGGAGAGGAGTTTGAGCAGAGGGATGACTTTTGATTTTGTGCTGAGTAGTAACTGTTGCCTTCCAGTAGCACTGAATCTAATGGGAGGAGACAACTGTTAAACAACCAGTATGTAAGTGAAATAAATGACAGATAGCTCATAATAGGAAGACTTCCTATATGTCAGGCATGCTTCAAAGGCCATTCCTTTCTTATTTCATTAAATCTTCGCCTCTATCTCATGAAGAAGATACCATTACTTTCTCCTTGTTCAGATGCAGAGACTGAAGATCAGAGGGATGAAGTAACCTGCTTCAGGCCACCCAGCTGGTACATGTTCTCAGTAAATTCCCTCTGAAGGGAACAGATAAAATTAACCACAGGGACTGGGATGGGGGGGGCTTGTTAGGAATAATCCAGGGGACTTGGAGGATGGTGGTAGAAGTGGAGGTGGTGACAACAGATAGATTCTGGATCTGTTTTGGCAGAGGTGGTTAAGACTAGATCAGATGCTGAATCTGAGGGTTCACCTTTAATTTTCTGTAGGATTTTGATGTAGAAAAATTTCCATGTAGATCAGATGTAGGGTGAAAAATTAAAAGAAAAGCCAAGTATGAGCCCAAGATTTTTGGCCTGAGCTCCTGGATACACTAAATCTAAACTGAGACGGGGAGAGAAAGTCAAGACTTTGTCTTGTTTGGAAAGTGTAAAAATACAAGTTCACTGAATGGGTGAAAGAAGCTGGAGGTGGAAGGAATGGTGTGCGCCCGTTCCCACCCTTTTATGGCAGTTGAAGGGCATCTGCAGTTAGATGAGTTGAAAGCGCTTTTTGGTCAAGTCATTTTCATACACACCCCCACCCCGGCTTCCAGAGAGGCCCAAACCTGTGTGACCTTCTCACTTTGTTTTTACACCTTTAACTTTGTTTTGGCAGCTTTGACCTAAAGGGAGCAGTTTCAACTCAGCTTGTACTCCGGGGTCAAGGGGAAGCTTCCTGCCTTGAACTCTTCCCACCTCTCCCCTGGGTACCCTCACCCCTAAGCTTTCTTTGTATGTAGATCCTGGCCCTATTGGCCCCTGGGAAGGCGGAGGTGGGCTGGGGGCCTGCGGAGCTGAAAAGTGTGAAGTTTCTCCTGCTGTTAGAGGAAGCCCGGGTGATTGAGTGAGCTCAAGCGCTAGATTGTTAGGAAGGAAAACAGCTGCAGGGAGGGGAGATCTCTCCCTGGGCCATTTGTCTGCAGCCCTCTGCTGGGAGGGCTTCCCAGGGGAAGAGGCTCGGGCCTCTGCGGTGTGAGGGTGTCTTCAGTTCTGATCCAGTTCACCTCAGTCTTGTGTCACTTGGGTCCTTCCTGCAGTTTTTTCTTTGACATCCTTTTACAGCCTGCAGGTGTGCATGTACATCTGTGTATGTAGTGACTGGGTCCTCGGAGGCCTGCTAGGGGTGACCTTTTCCTTATCAGAAGGCTTATCCTTCAAATTTCTTACTGGGTTTCAGCTCAGATATCACTTCCTCAGAGAGGCCTTCCCTGACCACTACCTGGGTCATTCTCCACCTTGGCCCCTGACTTATGTCCCTTGCAGTTCTTTTGCATGCTCTGAAAGTATCGTGCACATCAGTTTCTTTCTTTTTTTTGCAGTTTTTGGCTGGGGCTGGGTTTGAACCCGCCACCTCCGGCATATGGGGCTGGAGCCCTACTCCTTTGAGCCCCATCAGTTTCTTACATGTGGAATTCTCATCTTCTTCCTTGCTGTGGTGTAAGTGCCCTCCATGATGCTTTCCCTACTTACAGAGCCCCAGGGCCCAGGCCTGTGGGCTGACCGGCTATGAGCACTAGGGCCGCCTTCGCCCTGTTTGGATCTCTCCTTGCTGTAAGAAGACCTCAAGTATAATTTTTCCTTTTTGGACTGTGGAACTTCTTTTACCCTTCATCAGCAGGCAGTGGGGGCTCTGGGTTGAACATTGAACATGCTGTGCCCAATTCCTAATATAAGACCAGGCAATGGAGAGTTATCAAGCCTATACCAGGAAAGGAAGCCACGTTGTCCCTCCTTTTTCCCTCAAGCTTCTTAAATCATCCCAGCCTCTACCTCCCCACATGTCCCTAAATCTGTGCCCATCCTTACCCCAGTCCCCCATCTCTGGGGTTCCTTCTCCCCATCTGTCCTGTTTCTCTATGTCTATTCCCTCTCTCGCTTTCTGCCTTACCTCATAGTCTATAGTCTGTCTACACAGACTCTCGTCAACCTTTGAAAAGAGTCCATGTGAACTAGGTCATTATTGCCCCCATTTTTTATATGGAGAAACCAAGGCTCAGGGAGACTCTGTGACATGTCTGTTCACACAGCCAGTGCTCAGCCCCCTGAAATCTGAAGCCGGGTTCTCTAATATTTAAACTCCATACTGAGCCATGGTTCTCACAGAAACAAATGCTACCTTGTGAGGACAGGTGCACGGCTCCAACAAGCTTCTTGGCAGCACAAAAGAGGAAGAATGAGGTGGAGATGAGCCTGGGCAGGCCCAGAGGTGTCAGGATGGGTGGGCTTCTGAGGTCGTGATGTGCAGTTGTCCCCTGTGCACACTCTGCCCGGGGAGTCTTGGTCTCCAGTCAGATGTTACCTGCAGACCTTTTGGTCTGTTTCTCATCCCAAGGTCAGAGAGACTTCAGGAAGGGGACGACAGGGGACAGACAGCTCTAACCTGCCTCCACCAGGTCATCTGTGGCAGGAAGCTGATGCCAGCAGATCCTTTCGGGGACAAGGCTGGCGAGGACACAAAGTCAACCTACTAGAAATAGGAGTTCTTCAGACTTTAAGGTGGAGGGAGAAGGGCCAGGATGAGGTGACCTAAACCATGATCTCTCAGGCTGTTGTCAAGAGCAGTCTGGGGCAGCCTTGGCAAGAGGGACTCCCCAGCTTGCCTGGCATGAAGTCATTGTTAGAGAGCAAGGGGGCAAAATGCTCCCAATGCATTCACTATTGGCCTCGCCTGCGGAGTGGCCTGGTAACCATTATTTACAAGACAGGCTTATTCATGGCCACTGAAGCTAGGAGAGGCAGGATGGAGACAGAATCTAACAAATGGGTTATTTATAGTGACATCCCAGACCTCAAAAGGAAAATTCCCATACTTAGACATTCCTAGATGGCCTGTGACACAGGATATTTAAAGTAACAATGGGCCAAATTCTTGCTCACATTTTTGGCAGAGCTCCAGTCTACAAATCCACAAGGGAAAGACTTGGGCTATTTTTTTTTTTTTTTGAGAGGGGGCTGTTTCTAATCTGGGACCTATTTAAGATCTGACTTCCTCCCTCCTTCCTGGAATTACAAGGAAAACATGATTTTGATTTTAGAGACAACGTTCCATGTGATATACTTTGGAAGATTTTAGAAGTTATAGCTCTGTGCCCTCCCCTTGACTGAGACAAATGGGGTTGTTAAATAAACTAATAGGATACACTTTGAACAACCCTTACCCGTCTTCCTCTTCCTCTACCTGGGGGTAGATTTCCAATCTGTGGCAGTCCAGTAGCCAAACTCTGCCTGGATGTGGTTCTCTGCAAAATAGTCACTGACCCATTGAAGACATGACTTTGTACCATTAGTTTCAGGGTACATCTTGGAAAGAATTTATTTATTTATTTAGAGACAGAGTCTCACTCTATTGCCCAGGGTAGAGTGCTATGGCATCGTAACTCACAGCAACCTCAACTTCTGGGGCTCAAGTGATCCTCTTGCCTCAGCCTCCCAAGTAGCTGGGACTACAGGTGCCCACCACAACACCCACCTAGTTTTTCTATTTTTAGTAGAGACCAATCTCACACTTGTTCAGGCTAGTCTTGAACTCTTGGGCTCAAGCAGTCTACCCACTTCAGCCTCCGAGAGAGCTAGGATCCAGGCATGCACCACTGCACTGGGCTCAGAAAGACTTGAAAAGGCAGCTTATTGTACTTGCACAGCTGAGGTTATAGTCAACATGAGTTATTTTTTGAATAATTTTATTGAGGTAAGATTGACATATAAATATGATTGACTGCACACATTTAGTATATACAGTTTGATGAGTTGGGAGGGCTTTTTAAGGCATATGATATTTCTAAACACCAGCCTTAAAGAAAAGTAAAAAGGGTACCAGCTGTACAAGTTAGGATACCTTTCACTGCTCAAACTGGCTTAAATTATAAGAAGGATTCATTTCTTTATATAACAAGAAGTCTCAGATATAATGACTTCAGGAAAGGCTAATTAGGCAGCTCAACAAGGTCAAAAAGGACCCAGTTCTGGCCTTTATCCTCAGACCAGCTCCCTAAGAGGGCTGCAGTTCCAATGTCACAATAAGACACAACAGTATGTTCATTCCTTCTCTATTTCTCTTTTTAAGAATGAAGAAACTTCCCAGAAGTCCTCCACAGATTTCCCCTCCCATCCCACGGGCTAGCACTGTACTATGTATCCACACCTGCACCAATCCCAGCAGGGGGAACAGGAATCTAATTTGATTAGATTCCTCCCATTTATCCCTGGGGCTGTGAATAGGATTACTCTTCCTTGAGGCACATGGAAAAAAGGCGAATTCCGGAACAAAGTCGAAGCAACAGTCAAAAATGGAGGATGGGGTGAGGGGAAATGGCTGACACCTATAATCCCAGCACTTTGGGAGGCTGAAGGGGGAGGATCACTTGAGCCCAGGAGTTCCAGGCCAGCCTAGGCAACACAGTGAGACCTCATATCAATGTCAAAAAGATAACATATATATATATATATATATATAATTTTTAAATTAATATATAAAAAGAAAAAAATAGTAATTAATAGAGTGATAACCACTGCAGATAACCAGATCATGTCTAGAACCTGCAGATACAGCAGTGAATAAAACTGCCATTGAAGGAAGAAAAACAAGTAGTAAACAAAGTAAATGAACATGCGCGTATATAACTGCAAATTGAAATAAGCACGGCAAAAGCAAAGAAAACAGCAGGGTAGCTCAGAAAAGCCTTTCCTAGGGGGAATATTCTAGCTGAGAGCTGGAAGGTAAGAAGGAGCCAGCACGCACAGGGGAGTGGAGGAGATGGTGTTCTCCGGGCACAAGCTGGGAAGGGCTCCTTAGTATGGTGAGGGAGTCAGAGAAGGTGTGGGAAGGGTCACAAGATGAGAAGGGAGGAGCGGACAAGAAAAGAGTTCAATTCCTTCCTAAGCTCAATGGAAAGGAATTGAGGTTTGTTTGTTTGTTTTTTAGGACAGCCTCAGCTGTCACCCTGGTAGAGGGCTGTGGCATCACAGCTCACAGCAACCTCCAACTCCTGGGCTCAAGCGATTCTCCTGCCTCTGCCTCCCAAATAGCTGGGACTACAGGTGCCTGCTACAATGTCTGGCTATTTTTTGGTTGCAGCCGTCATTGTTGTTTGGTGGGCCCAGACTGGATTCAAACACGCCAGCTCAGGTTTATGTGGCTGGCGCCTTAGCCACTTGAGCCACAGGCGTCGAGCCTGAAGTTTGTTTTTAATTATTTATTTAAACATTTCAATTTTGAAATAATTTTAGATTTACAAAAAGAGTTGCAAGGATAGTACAGAGAATTCTATATTCTGCTGCCAGCTTCCCCTAATTGTAATATCTTACACAACCCTGGTACATTTATGAAAATCAGAATTCATGTTGACACAATCCTACATAGACTTCACTCAGATTTTACCAGTTTTCTACCAATGACCTTTCTCTATTTCAGGATCCAGAGATGCATGTGACATTTAGTCATCGTATCTTTCTCCATCTGTGACCATTTTTCAGTCTTTACTTGTTTTTTAGGATCTTGACACTTTTGAAGAGTATTGGTCATATATTTTGTAGACTGTCCCCCCATTTGGGTTTGTCCACTGTTTTCTCACGATGAGAGGCTAAGGTTATGGATTTTGGAGAACAATACAGATGTGAAGTGTCCTTCTTGTCACAGGGTAGCAGAAGATACATGACAACATGGCTTATTACTGGCAATGGCTTCATCACTTGGTTAAGGTGGCATGTGCCTGGCTTTGGCACCAAAAGTTGCTACTTTTTCCTTTCCATATTCTATTCTTTGGATGTGAGTCACTAAGTCCAGCCACAATGGAAGGGAGGGAGAAACTGGAGTGTTTTAAGAAGGGCAGTGATGAGAAAAAAATTGGATAAATAAATGATAAGTCACCATGGAATACTCTTTTTTTTTTTTTTTTTTTTTTGAGACGGAGCCTCAAGCTATCCCCCTGGGTAGAGTGCCATGGCATCACAGCTCATAGCAACCTCCAACTCCTGGGCTCAAGCGAGTCTCCTGCCTCCGCCTCCCAAGTAGCTGG